>JAHDVE020006968.1:0-159947 GCA_022606495.2 Halesus radiatus | reverse complement strand
GAATGGCAAGGATGTGTCGAAACCGGTAGCAAATAAATAAAATTAAGTGACGCATGTACATAGTGGATAAAACTATTCAAAACAAAGGGTTATTTCTAATTTAAAGCAGCTTTATTGTTATTAATTGTTTTTGTGTTTAATTCGTAGAACTCCATTTAATTTGTTTATAAATTCAATTAAAATCAATTTTCGTAATGTTATTATTAAGTTCTGCAAGTATTTTTTTGTGACAGCTGTTTCGGCGTTCAAGGCCATTAACAAACTGTCTCAATAATAAAAACTAAAAATACCGAGAGAAGACATTTGATTTGCAGAAAAATTTAAAAAAGGCTTTATTGTTAAATTTATTGCTTTTGATTTAAATTAAATTTTAAAAAAATCCTTTGGTCTTTATTTATTTGTAAGAAATAAACAGCTTGTAATACAGATTTATGAGTATATACAAAGGAAGTTTTACAAAAGGTAAGCTATCAAAGTTTCTTGTGCTACCAGTGGTGAAGTATAGATATTTTATTAGAAAAAAAAAACAAAATAAGGCGGAAGGGGAGAGGGAGAGGAGGATAGGATGGGGAAAGGAGATGCTCTCGATACATTTTATACTCGTGTATCAATTAATGGTCGTACGGAGTGGCGGCTCTTGACTTTTGAGTGAACTAGAGTGCTGAGATTGAAAATACGACGTTATTAATCTTCTTGAAGCCGAAAGGGCAAGATGGCACCTGCCATCTAAATCTCCGTACAAAAAAATGAAATTTAAAAAAAAAGTAAATTATTTTCAGCTAAAACAACATCAATAAAGTCGTATTTTTCAATCTTAGCACTCTAGCTCACTCAAATGTCACGAGCCGCCACTTGTCATACGTATCACTTCGGTTCGATATTTTGAAAGGGTGTTGTGAAGAATGTCGATATTGTGAAATTGCGCGTTATATTGCGCACAAATACAGGGAATTGTTGTTTGCTTCATCTCCCAATTCAGTTAGTTAAGTCATGACTGGAAAAATACCATAAAAAATATTCAAGTCTATGATCTATGATACAAGTCATATAACCACGTTTATTATGAACCATGTACGTATTACATAATTAATGTGCATTGTACATTGATAATCATAAAAATCCCAACATGTTTTTGTCTGGCGATAGGTACACTGTGACACATTCTACGTCGCTCTCACGTATCTTCCGCGTGGAACACCAGTGACCTACACGGAGCAACAGGTAAAAACTGTCATTTGTAGATACGAGTATATTGAGAATACACTAGATTGGACATCTTAGAACAAACAGTGTAATCAATAAGGAACTCCCGTCCAATTTTAAAAATATAATTTTATTAATAATGGACGTTCAAACTTAAATACCAGCATATTTCGTTTTTTTCTAAAGTTCGTTTTCATACTTAAAATAATTCTCAAAGTCTCAATTTTTGAAAGCCCGCCAAAACGCTCCAATTCCATGGCCGGCCGGTTTTAAGGTTAGAATATCAAATGTCAAAACAAGGAAGAGCTTTATCGTACATAATTTTATATTCAATTCATAGTAAACCTAAACATAATTAATAACATTATATGCCTTTTTGGAAACTTTATCTCAAAGAATAATAATAGTATTGAGCGATAACATTTTCATAATATTCGTATTCATAATTGGTTTGCTCGTGTATACTCTAGTTTATATAATTAATAATTTTTTTTATATTGAACAACAATTAAAGAACTTAGTCTTTCAAATTAAGATTAAATTTCGTCTAAGCTAAGAAAATACATATTTAAAATACAAAAGAAAATCTAAAAATCAAATTGTCCATACTAATCGAAAAACAGAATACATAGATGTTCCAAATGCAATGGTACCAACATAACAGGGTGTTTTGATGAGATGATTATTTGTTTACTTTTTAATGACGATTTATAAATTCTACGTATAATTATAAATAATAAAAGTTATATATTCAGAATCGTCGTTTGCTGATCTATATGAATATATATTTTTGTACTCATAATATTTTCCACTAGAGTTTCTTATCGGTCGTTCTGATAATTTTTACCGAATATCATTGATCAACTACGACCTGAGGGATAAAGGGTGGCTTTTTAAAAAAATGTTTTCCACCGGCTTCTGTCCCTAGGTATTTTTCTCCAGTGCACATTCCTACGAGTATCTTCCTGATAACTTTTAACCTTTAAAGATGTTCTAAAGGGTTATTCTGTTCATGCGTGCTCACCAATTTCCAGCCCGGACCACTTCAGCCGGGCAGAACTGAATCACATAATAGGTAGTTCGCAGGAAGCAAAATAATAACATTTAATCGCCGATTTTATAACCATCCGTTCGTAACGCTTGAAACCATTTTTAACGAAAATTTGGTCTAACGCCCGATTTCGGCGTTTTATAAACGTTCGTCAGATTACCGGTCGTGTGACAGCTGCAAGTTGTTGCCCGACGATCGCTTATTTGAAACCGTGCAATATGTTGTTTAATTAAAAAGACCATGTATTACATGCATTTGTAAAAGGGATTCTTCATCGAGCAGTGAAAGTGATGAACGGGCGAATAACATTTTTTCAAGAGAAAAAACGGACTGATTGTTCATTTATAAAACTAGCCCTTAGTGAAGTAGGTTTTTTTTAATCAGATACAATCGAAGCAATCATGAATAGTCTAGTTGATCGGTTACAGCAGTCGATGTCCACCGACAGATTGTCAGTCTGGCGGGCGAGGAGCCGTTCAATGTAGATAGCGAGCAGCTATCTCAGCGATCATATCTCAAGTGGATGGCCGTCTGTCTGCAGCATGGGAACTGGGAACCGTAGCCAAGGTGAATGTTATCGATTCCATACCGGATTTCTCTGCTTTTGGTAATTTAAATAGAACGTGAAATGATTGGGAAAAAAAATAAAATATTTTGGTATTTATTTTCTGCTTATAAATTTTTCAAATTAAGTAATATCTTCAACGTGTGTACAATTTGTCGTTGTGAAATAAATATATTTATAGATAAAGCACAAAGAATCCATGAAAAAGCTTACGAAAAATAATAAATTAAATTGTGAAAATAATGTTTGGAGGGTGGAGAGCATACAAAAAGCTTCACAGTTTTTAAAGTTTGAAATTGCGAATGTGGAGTTGGTAGAGAAAATTTCTTTCACATAAGTTCAGTCAGTTTTCAGTTCAATAGTTGTAATTCTGAAAAGCTTATTGTCGGTATGCACTTTCCCTACAGTCCCCAGATTCACAAATCCAATCAAAATCTGATGAGATTATTCTTTGAACTACCCCTATAAAACTATATTCACAAGTTGAAACTTCAGTATTTGAAGAGCTTTTTGTACATTTATCACTTAGAAACTAACAGGCGACTATATCATCAATAGATTAATTAAAAATTATTTTGTAATCGCCACCTTATTAATATATACATATAAATATGATTCGAAAGCGAAGCTATCCTCATCGGGTATATAGTATATACTAAAAAATAATAATGTCAAGTATAGACAAATTATAAACATAGAACACAATCATGTAAGAATAGAGAAATTGTAAACATAGAACAGAATATTGTAAGAATAGAGAAATTGTAAACATACAACACAATATTGTAAGAATAGACAAATTATAAACATAGAACACACTAATATAAGAATAGACAAATTATAAACATAGAACACAATAATGTAAGAATAGAGAAATTGTAAACATAGAACACAATATTGTAAGAATAGATAAATTGTAAACATAGAACACAATATTTTAAGAATAGACAAATTATAAACATAGAACACAATAATGTAAGAATAGACAAATTATAAACATAGAACACACAATCATGTAAGAATAGACAAATTATACACATAGAACACAATAATGTAAGAATAGACAAATTATAAACATAGAACACACAATAATGTAAGAATAGACAAATTATAAACATAGAACACACAATCATGTAAGAATAGAGAAATTGTAAACATAGAACACAATAATGTAAGAATAGACAAATTATAAACATAGAACACACAATCATGTAAGAATAGACAAATTATAAACATAGAACACACAATCATGTAAGAATAGAGAAATTGTAAACATAGAACACAATATTGTAAGAATAGATAAATTGTAAACATAGAACACAATATTGTAAGAATAGATAAATTGTAAACATAGAACAGAATATTGTAAGAATAGAGAAATTGTAAACATACAACACAATATTGTAAGAATAGACAAATTATAAACATAGAACACACTAATATAAGAATAGACAAATTATAAACATAGATCACAATAATGTAAGAATAGACAAATTATAAACATAGAACACAATCATGTAAGAATAGACAAATTATAAACATAGAACACAATAATGTAAGAATAGACAAATTATAAACATAGAACACACAATCATGTAAGAATAGACAAATTATACACATAGAACACAATAATGTAAGAATAGACAAATTATAAACATAGAACACAATAATGTAAGAATAGACAAATTATAAACATAGAACACAATAATGTAAGAATAGACAAATTATACACATAGAACACAATAATGTAAGAATAGACAAATTATAAACATAGAACACAATAATGTAAAAATAGACAAATTATAAACATAGAACACACTAATATAAGAATAGACAAATTATAAACATAGAACACAATAATGTAAAAATAGACAAATTATAAACATAGAACACACTAATATAAGAATAGACAAATTATAAACATAGAACACAATAATGTAAAGAATAGACAAATTATAAACATAGAACACACTAATATAAGAATAGACAAATTATAAACATAGAACACAATCATGTAAGAATAGACAAATTATACACATAGAACACAATAATGTAAGAATAGACAAATTATAAACATAGAACACAATAATGTAAGAATAGACAAATTATAAACATAGAACACAATAATGTAAGAATAGATACATTGTAAACATAAACAAAAATTTATTGAAGTAGGTAATAATTAATGAATGTATTAATAAAGTGGTGAATAAATGTGAAGTACATTTTTAAATTAATTTATTAATAATGAAGCCACAAAGTGAATACTAATCGTCTAAGGAAATTATATCTGTATGTAATAATTAATCAAAAATGTCACTTAAAAATTATTATAAAACATTGAATAACAAATTTATATTAGTAAATTAAAAAAGAAAATATTTTTATACTTACTAACTAACTAACCATCACGCCATTTCCCCACAGGGGTAGGCAGAGAGGATGGACCGCCAAACAACTCGATCTTGGCATAAACTTCTTGCTTCATCCACATTCATACATCGTCTCATATATTCTCTTCTATTATTCCGACTTCTGACATGGCCCGACTCAAGTATTTGATTCACTCGATCGTGCCATGTCCTCCACGGGCGTCCCCGTCTTCTTTTTTATTGTTAATATTAATATGAAATTAAATTAAGGAGATAACTATTTAAAAAAATAAAAAGAATATGAATAAAATTTCAAATTTGTCCAATTGTAAACCGGTTGTATTTGTATATAAAAAATTTAAACTTTTATTTATATCAAAAGACTGATTGGCTTCCAAAACATGATTTGCAAATTCAGAATAATTATTATTACTTAAACACCTCAGGTGTTCCTTAACTCTTATATTAAATTTTCTTAAAGTCTTTCCTATGTAAAAAAAATTGCAATCGTTACAAAGTAATATATATGCACCTGATTTATTTAAAATATTATCTTTATCCTTGTTATTCAAAATACATATTTTTTAAAAATTTATTATCTGTTTAAAAAGCTGGGTTGGATAGTATTTAGGATAAATTTAAGTATTATTATATAAAAAAACAATGTTTTTCTCCACTGTTAACTAAGATCAGTTTTTGTGGATATATACATAAGATTTAATAAACTTTTTGTTTGATATGTTAATTTGGTAAAATAACCGTTGTTTATTGCCATCTGTTTAATTATATTTAATTATTTGTTAAAATTATTTTTTGTTAGAGGTACATTAGTGAGCATGGAATGAAAAGCTGATAATTTCTTAGCAAAAGGATGATTACAAGTATTATGTATAACGATGTCTGTATTAGTATCTTTATATATCATATATTATTTATTTACTATATCATCGACTGAAACTACACACAAGAGTGGAAGATACTCCCAGTATCGCCCTGGTGAAAGACCACCATTCAGAATTGAAACGTTGCTTGAAATGGCTTTTAGCCGTGTTTGGGGACCAGATCTGAATAGCCAGGTATTTTCCCACCTTACTCTTCCCCTTCTCCTTCCCCTTCCCAATGCCTTCAGCCTCACAACATTCCCCAATTGGGAATGCCATAGTCTCACTGGCTCCAGACGGTTGGGAGCAGTTGGGACTCTTGTGAGGTATTCATATAAAAAAAAAAAAAAATCAAGTTACATGAAGAATGCTAACAAAAGGATGATTACAAGTATTATGTATAACGATGTCTGTATTAGTATCTTTATATATCATATATTATTTATTTACTATATCATCGACTGAAACTACACACAATCAAGTTACATGAAGAATGCTAACAAAAGGATGATTACAAGTATTATGTATAACGATGTCTGTATTAGTATCTTTATATATCATATATTATTTATTTACTATATCATCGACTGAAACTACACACAATCAAGTTACATGAAGAATGCTAACAAAAGGCACACTTCTCGAGCTTTTAATTAATTTAACGCGCAATACACCAATGTTTGAAAATCATTTCGATGCATTGGATGCCCGTCCAAAAAAAGGTTTATCCGGACAATACTAGAAACCCGTAGGAGCTAACGACCTGGCGATTAAATTGTCGTCTCGATGCGTACAACAGAAATACTTTTTTTTTTTTTTTTTGTATAAGGCAATTCACCCTAAGGAGAGTGCTATGTGCCATTAAAATTAAGAAAATGTTTGTATTTTTATGTAAAATCTATAAGAGAATAGGAGATCTCAAATATTGAAGTCATTCAAGTCTATGAACTTATATAGAACTGAGAAAATGCGAGAATTATTGAGAGACAGTAAATATGGGATATTAAGGGGAGATTGGTGAGTGATTTTAAGAAGTAAACGATAAATGCCTTTGAAGGACGAACGATTTTTACAATTAAAGAATACATGGTCAAGGGTCTCATTTTCCACGCCGCACTGGCAGAGGGGACTATCTAGGACATGGATTTTAAACAAATGTGATGCTATAGAACAGTGACCAATTCTCATTCTTGAGATACAGGAAATAAATCTTTTGGATTTTTTCTTGCCGTGGAACCAAGGTTTACATGGGATGTGGTTTTGTATTCCAGCGTAAAAAGCACCAGTTCGGGTTTTCGAATTAGCCCAATTTTCTTCCCAGGAGTGAATCATGTTGGATTTAAGAGTAGGGATGACGTCAGAGATAGGAATTCTAAAATCTAAGGGATAAGAGCCGGAAATTGTTCCAAGTTTAGCGAGAGAATCGGCTTTCTCGTTACCCTCAATTCCTAAATGCCCAGGGACCCAAACCAATATTGTCTCGAAATTTGAATCATTTAATGATTTGAAGGTGTTTTTTATATTACAAATAATATAGTCTTCTGGATAATGGTTGATATTTGAGGAAATTTTCAATACTGCGCTTAGAGAGTCAGTGCACAGTAAGGCTCGACGGATATTGAGACGCTGGATTTGAATTAAAGCTTGTTCAATTGCGAAGCATTCTGCAGTAAAAATAGAAATTTCTTTAGGTAATTTATAAGACAGATCTAAATTGAATTCGGGAATATGAACCGCAGCTCCACAATCTTTGTTATCAGACTTAGAACCATCTGTATAAATAAGTGAAAAACCAGGGAACTTGGAAGATATAATGTTTTTAAAATTTTCCTCAACGTTTTGATTAGATGAAGTTAAAATGTTAGTCCGAAAGTCAGAAGTTATTACGGAGGGGAAAAAATTGATAGAATCATATGGGATAGTGAAGATGGGGAGGATAGGATCTTTTTGTAGATTTTGGAGGGAAGAAGACAGTGATTTGTATGAAAGAAAACTTTTTAGAAGGAGAGGAAATCGATTATTATCTGTCAATCTTTTGCCGTTGTTTAAATTATTGAACAAATGATCAAGGCTTTGTTCTAAAGAATGACGCGATATAGAAAAAGATTTCAAAATATATTTATCAGCCAGAAATTGTTTTCTCAAAAATAAGGGAGGATCAACACATTCTACCTGGAGAGAATTAATTGGAGAAGATTTCATCGCTCCAATAATCATTCTGAGCGCTTTGGATTGAATTCTTTCAAGTTTTTTATCCAAATATTTAGGGAGAGGATCGAAAAGAAATGTACCATAATCCAAATGGCTTCGCACTAGGGAACTATACATTAATTTAAGAGTAGTAGGATGAGATCCCCACCACACTCTGGAAACAGCACGCATCATATTAAGCCCTTTTTCACACTTAGCCGAAATATTCTGAATATGTGGGAGCCAGGAAAGTTTGTGATCTAAAAGTATCCCAAGAAATTTAATTTGCTTAACGATTTGGAGAGGGATATTATCAAAACAGACCGAAAAAGGGGGTATTTTTCTTTTGCGCGTAAAAGCCACTACCTTTGTTTTAGAGGTAGCTAAATTCATTCCATTTGTCAACAACCACTCTTTAATATTATGTAAAGCCAAATTTAATTCCTTAACAGCGTGGGTTAGATTTTTGTGAGTTAAATATATGAGGAAATCATCAGCAAAATAAAGTCGTTTGATAGAAGAAGGGATTACAATGTCTAAATCACTTATATAAATATTAAATAATAATGGACTGATTACGGACCCCTGAGGTAACCCTTTCCATATTTTGCGATTTATTGTTTTTGAGGAAAAATGAATAATAATGGATCTGTCAGTTAGCAAATTAATAATAAATTGAACTAATTTTAAGGGAATTTTAATTTTTATTAATTTTTCTTTCAATACATTAATTAATACATCGTCGTAAGCTGACGAAAGATCAAGGAATGTGGCCAGAGTGTAAGAATTAAGGGACTGAGAAATACGGATGTCTGTTGTCAACACACTTAAATTGTCCATGGTTGATTTTTTTTTCCGGAACCCATATTGATTTGGAGAGATAATTCCTTGATTCTCGACAAACCATTCCAATCTGTTCTTTATCAAATGTTCTGCTACTTTCGTTAAACATGACGAAAGAGCAATAGGACGATAAGATGAGATTTCGGATGGATTTTTCCCTGGTTTTAAAATCGGAAGGATTTTTTGAACTTTCCAGACTTCCGGAATAAATCCTGTTTCGAACATGTAATTAACTAGGGATAAGAAATATTCAATCGACATGTCTGAGAATGCTTTAATGCAGCTATATATTATTCCATCGGGGCCAGGAGAAGAGTCTGTAAGGGAAGTGATTACTTGTTTTAATTCACTTATAGAGAAAGGAGAGTCGAGCCAGCTAGAGTGGGATGGATAAGAAATAAAAGAAGGCATTTCGTCACATCTGGCAACTGATGGAGGAGCTATCTTATAAGCGAAATCTTTAATAATTTCTTCTGGAATGTGTTTGGAACGCTGCGGAGCATATGAAGAACCGAATTTTTTTAAATTCGACCATACAGATGACTGGGAAGATTCAGGAGACAAGTTTTCACAGAACTTTCGCCATCCAGACCGCTTTTTATTTTTCAAAATACGTTTGGCTTCTGCCTGTGAGCGTTTAACAGAAAGGAAATTTTCGAGGGACATACATTTACGGAAAATGGAAATTGCTTCTTTTCTGGAGTTAACGACAGCAGTGCATTCTTCATCCCACCATGGAGTCGAATGTTTTGTTTTAATGTTAACATTGCGTTTTTGTAGTGTTTTTTCTGCAGCTTTTATTACTATGTTAGGAAACAATTCACACTGTAAACTGATGTTAGCAAGGGAGGACTTAGCTGATTGAACAATGGAGTCTAATTCTAAAGAAAAATTTCTCCAATTCGCGTCTTTCGTTTTAAATTTAAAGTTATTGTTTACCGAAAAGGAATGAGAGGTCGTTAGATGGTGGAAGGTAATTATTATAGGGAAATGGTCACTGGAAAGAGGATCTTTAAGAATGTTCCAAGAACATTTGGGTATCACCGAAGATGAGCAAAGAGATAAATCCACCGCACTTTTCCTATGTTGCGGGGCAGTGAAACAAGTTGGGGACCCGTCGTTTAAAATACATAGATTATAGGTATCCATGAAATCTAATAGATTACGGCCAGAACGGTTTGTTAATTCACTACCCCAAGAGGGAGAATGGGCGTTAAAGTCACCAAGTAACATATACGGGTGACGAATCTGAGACATAAATGATGTCCACTCGTTTTCAACAAAAGTTATAGAGGGAGGGATATATATTGATAATATTGTAATATCATATACAACAGCTGCTACTATTTGAAAATTGTTGGAGAGAGTGTGGAAAATTATTTCTTTAAAAGGGATAGAGTTATGGATAATAAGAGCAGTGCCACCTTTGCCATCCGGTCTATCATGTCTAAGACAATGATAACCAGGGATCTTAAATTGATACGAGGGTTTTAACCACGTTTCGGAGATGGCAGCAACTGAAATGTCATGTTCATCAAGTAACTGTACAAGTTCAATTTTGTTGGAGAATAGACTTCTACTATTCCACTGAAGAATTTTTTTCAGTTTCGGATACATTGGGAAGACAAGAGAGTAGAGATTTAATATAATCGGCAGCGTTGGACGGTACATTATTGTTATTTGAAAGAATAGTAATTAAGAGGGTAATTAAAGTTTGAATAAAAGAGGAATTTTCAATCATGACTTTAGGGAAAATATCGTTAGAGGGACAATTTTTTAAGGCATTCCCATTGGGAACCTGAGATTTATTATTCCCATTCGGGTTAAGTAAAAGATCATCATGTTGTTTTTTATCAAAAGAAGGAATAAATTTAGGTTTGGATTTTATTGGCTTAAAAATCGTTTCCCTGTGGGAAGATGATAGAGGAGATTTAGGGGAAGAAAAATGAAAAGGAGAAGGGTTGGACGTTATCTCTGCAAAAGATTTTTTTGAAGGAGGGAATAATTGAGATGCCTGAAAATAGGAAATGTTTTCTGAAGCCATTGATTGCTTGATATTTCTCTGTCTAGATAACTCTGGACAGGCCACACTAACAGCGGTATGGTTGCCCTTACAATTAATGCAAATTGGGTTTTTTATTGTATTTTGGCATTGTTCAAAAGAGTGATCCTCACCGCAATGGAAGCAGCGAGGAGAGGAACGACAAATTGGTTTTGAGTGACCAAATCGGCAACAGTTGAAACATTGGATTGTCGGGAATCTGTATACTTCAACGGGAAGAGCGTTATAATAAATAAATACTCGGGATGGTAAAGTTTGACCTTCGAAAGTAATAACAACGGATTGAGAAGGTTTCCATATAGTGGTTCCAGTAGATGTATCCTTGAAATTCAAACGACGTACTTTTAAAACTTTAGGAGTTCCTTGGGAATCATTAAGAGCATCAACTATTTCCGTTTCTGAGAGGTCGGTCGGAATACCTCTTACTCGGCCCATTCTGGTTAAATTGAAAGAAGGAATGAAAGATTTGAATTTATTATTTGATAGCGAACCTATTTTTTTAACGAAATCATTAGCTAATGAGGCCGATTTAAACTCTATGGATAGTTTGTATCGGTCTTCCGGTTTGATTGATCCATTTATAATACCAAGGTTATTATGTTTTGAGCTAAAAATAAATTTACCGAAATCCAGGGGATGAATTATTTTTCCCTGTTCAGTCCTTTGGACATTGACAATGAAAGGGGCTGATGCGTTAAGAGAATATGTTAATTCAATAGATTTTTCGACTGGAGGAATAGCTTTATTATGGGTTTCATGAGAGATTGGGTCTTCTTTTGATTTAGAAAGAGATTTAATTTTGGGAGGTACATTAAGACAAAGCGAAGGTCGTCGTTTTCGGGAAGGAAGAGTAATTGAAGTCTGAGTATCGTCAGTATCGTAGTCGTCGGAGATATTAAATATGGACTGAGGGTCCGGTGGTCGGTTCTCATTCTCCTCCATATTTAATAAAACGGAAAAAAAAAATAATTAAAAATAAAAATTAAATAATATAAAGTCAATTAGATTGACTGTACACTCGACAATCGTAAATCAAATAGTCAAACAAATATTAAACAAAAATAGAATGTAACAATAATTCTTATCTGTGCGAAGACAGGAAGTCACAAACACCGCGCTGGCTCGAAACAAGTACACACACAACTGTTCACCTTCGCGGTCAGGACGGAACTCCCAGAAATACTTTACTGCTTCGACTTACTCTGAGGCCAAAATATTGCCGATGGACTTTGACTTCTCCGGCCACACAAATAGAAAGTTTGGTGTTGGAATCCCGAAATGTTCCCCGCGTCCTCTAAATACACAATATTTTACAACTTAATTTAATATCGATCAAAGCTCACACTTCGCCAAACAAATTAGTCTGTATAGTATTTAAAACACAATAAGCTGAAGACACTTGTAGATTTGCTATAAATTACTTGAATTGAGATGACTTTTCACACAAAAACAGAACAATATAAATAAATTTGTTTACGGCGCTTCATAAATAACGACGACCTCCGTGGCTCTGAACCAGAGGTCGTGGATTGGAAACGCGGCGTTGACAGCAATTTTTGTATTTTATTTAAACGGATTATTAAATAAATAAAATTTCTCCCAGTATCGCCATTATGAGAGACCATGCAAAAATCTTGTTTATAACTATGTTTTGTGACCAGATCTGAACAGTCAGGTCATTTCTCTCCAATACGGTTCCATACAAATACAAACAGACGATTATTGCATACATCCTCTATAATTATTAATATATGTGTCTAGAGTATAAGTATCAGTGAATGTGAGGTATGTTTTGAATATTCGCCTCTGTAGCTAATTACTTGTACTGAATGGTACTTACATTATGTTATTCCTGTATTTGTTTGTTATACAAATGAAATATTTAGTTGTTGTATTGCATGAAGGGTATCTATTCTATCTATGTACCTACTGTGATGTGTTTTGCACCTGTGTCACTATTGTAACTAACTAAATATGTAAAAGGCTATATAGGGCTATATAATATAATAAATAAATATATAAATAAATAAATATGTTCACTGATTCCGGGTATTTGGAACTCTTGTGAGATGTCACTTAAATAGAAATGATAAAAACTATTACTTAATCTTAATATAGCAAGTGAAATCCAATGGCGATTGAGTGTATTCAAATTGTTGCAATCTGCTTCCACCTGTCTATAGTGGCAGGCGGGGAACGCAGGAAAGGCGCAAATCAGTGTCCGGACACTCCCTCCTCTATGTCAGTTCATCAGTTGGGCAGGAAAATCCTGACCGTGTCCTGTTTCGATGTAAAATAATTTCTTCGAGAATTCAATAAATCACTCTGTTTTCAACGAGTGTTTATTATTTGACCCAAATAAGCAGGTGCGAATAACACATCCCGTAGCTCGAAACATTTTAGAGACAAACATGATTTTCCAACATGAAAACACAGTGTTATTTATTTCAACAAACTGTAATGCCACGGCTACACGATCGCCCAACCTTCTAACTCAAACGTTTGGGCGATTGTGTATAGGGGTAGTTCGTACGCATTGGGCCAACGTTGGCTCGAGTTCGGTGAGTTCGTCCGAGATCGCTCCGATGGCGATTGGCGAATTGGCCCAACCTTCAAACTAGTTGGCCGAACTCGCAAAAACCGGCCTCTACACATTGGCCGTTCAGTATGAATTCGGCAGGCGATCCCGACGGACATGTTGTGCGAAGAATAAAACTGACTGAACAATGTTTACATTGACGAAAAAGAGTGAAATATGCAACTTACCAATAAATAAATGCCCAAATATGCATCATGCATATTATGCAAATAATTTTAAATTATTAATTATTTTTATTGAGATTTAAGAACCTCATCATAATATTTAATCATTGAAGAAGATAATATTAACATAACCTAAATGAAAGATGAAACCGGACAAAAGGACAGAAACTAAAAATATATTATTAGCTGCCAATAATATGAGATTAAAAATGGAAGATAATATTCACAAATCTTAAATTTGAGATATGATATCGATGAAGATGACACAAATTGAACTTGTCTCATTAACTAAGTCGGTTGAGCGTTGCCCCGGATAGGCAGAGGACCTGGGTTCGAGTCCCAGATGCGACTGAAATATTTTTAGTTTCTGTCCTTTTGTCCGGTTTCATCTTTCATTTAGGTTATGTTAATATTATCTTCTTCAATGATTAAATAATAATAATGATAAAACAATTTGTATAGCACCATAGTGAAATTCATGCAATCCTATATACTCGTACAAGATGGGCTAGTTGTTATATCTTTTTGCGCTACAATCTGACTGAGGCTGTGCGTAAAAATAAAAAAAGGAGCTAAAACAGGCGTAATAGTTATCAACGAGCGATGGGACTTTCAAATTAAAATTCATAATCCTTTTCTAAGATTTTGAGACAAAAGACAAAAAGACGAGACAAGATATTTTTTATTGTGAAGTTCAAGAAACAGAGAATACCCTTCCTTTGGTAATTATTATTTCGTAGCTGCCTATTATTGATTATTGATTTGCGGTATTATGAATCTCTTCCTTCTGTTGTTATTTGGACCCACTATATATTTTATTATTTACACCCTTAGTCTCTAAGCTGTTATTTTATAATACCTGCTCATATTTTATGTATTTTATAATGGATATACTATGTAGTTAACAGATATACTATTTACAATTATATTAGGTTGTAGAGCGCATTTGAGGGGAACCTTCACAAAACTGCGCTATAGAAATTTACTCTTATTATTATTACTAATGAGAAACGAATTGTATCAATGATATTATAAATTTCGGTACACTTTCTATGAATATCGGTAGATCGATAGATTTTAGCTAAAATGGCATCACTGGTCGAGTTCGTATGTGGAACGCTGGCCGATAGTGTATTTGCCCGATTTATAGTCACTATACGATCGGCCAACGTCCCAACTCCAAATCGAGTTCGTATGTGGAACGCTGGCCGATAGTGTATTTGCCCGATTTATAGTCACTATACCATCGGCCAACGTCCCAACTCGATATCGAGTTCGTATGTGGAACGCTGGCCGATAGTGTATTTGCCCGATTTATAGTCACTAAACGATCGGCCAACGTCCCAACTCGATATCGAGTTCGTATGTGGAACGCTGGCCGATAGTGTATTTGCCCGATTTATAGTCACTAAACGATCGGCCAACATCCCAACTCCAAATCGAGTTCGGGTTGGAACGTTGGGCGATTGTGTGGTCGTAGTATAAAGCTTGCGGGATTTCAATACACCCAATTATTATTTTGTTTATATTTCAAATGATTAAAAATACGCGAATATCGTATTATTTGATATTGGAAATGGCACAATTTTTTCAAAACTGTTTTTAAATTGAAAACAATTTGTGAATTGTCAACCATTTTCTCTTCCTCCGTAATCTTTGAAATATTTCACCTCAATTTCTGTATCGCTTGGAATTCGTGAAAAATGATGCCTGCCTAAATTTTACACAATATTTCAACAATGAATGACAACAATAATAATAATAATTGGATGATTTGTATAGCGACATTTTTGTGAAAAATCACCTTAGGGGCGCTGTACAAATGTTACTTCCTATTCTTTATCTAATTATGTACAAACAGATACAGAAAAACATACTTACCTGGCTGGTCGCTTCAGATGAACACAGTTTTATTAGAAAATTTTTACTTAGAGATGATATGATTTTTACAGTTGCTATTTTATCCTCCCTTTCTATTGATGTTTATTACATTTATTAGAAGATTTGTGAGACATACAATGAGAGTTGTTATTTATTTGAAATTTTTGGGAGTGGAGAATATTTATAAAATGACTTTAAAAAGCTTAAGAAGTTTTTAATACATATTAAAAAAAAAAATATTTTACACATTTATTTATTTACAGTGTTGCGGGCTGTGCGTGTTTTTTAAAACTTATTCTATAAGTGAGTTTAGGTAAGCTCTAACTGGCTAGCCTAGCTAAGCAATTTACGAATACATGTGTATTCAATTAACACATGGTTTATTATTGTTAACTTGTGATTTTATGGAAACGTATAATTCATCTAATGTAATATACGAGTAGCTCCGAACATGAATGCCTTTTGACTTTGTGAATTTTAAAAAGATGTTATATGAAGTGCATATTGAAATATATTTAGAACTAGCTGATGTGTGTAGCTCGGGTTTTTTTTTGGAAATAAGATATAAAATTGAGACTTCTTGCTTGTCGTTAGGGTGCCTCAATTGATTTGGCAGCGAAAGTAATGCCTTGTGACGACCATTACTACCTCTAAACAAAGAGAAATTCATTTGAAAATTTTATTTCATTCCAAACATTTATTTTTCAAAACATATCTAAATAATAAAGTTCTTAAGTAGGTTACCTAGGTTAGTAGGCTCGGGGCGACAATTTGCCTGAAATTGACGTTCGAGTAATTTTCTCAGTGCTAAATTTCGAGGTCTTAAGGCGATAGGGTAAGAACAGCATATTCTAATAAGTCGCATACCATATGTACGAGACGTGTAGGCCCGCACAAGGAAGTGTAAATATTTAGGCACCGGCACACAGGGATGCATCACTATTGAGATTCGCTAGTCCTCCTGAGAAAGGTGTTTGGTAGTTTCCAAATAGGGACGTCGTCGCCCAGAGCGCACTTGATTGTTAGCACCGGCCAGTATGGTCGATCGCTTGAGGTGGTATCAGCTGTCATATGAGCGAGGTTTGCTGCATATCCGGGACGGCATTTGGGTCGGACCAGTCGCTGCAAGCTCGTAAGTAAGCTTGGTGGCTGTCGGACTCAGGTTGCGGCATTTCCAGGGACGGCATTAGGGTCGGACCGGTCGCTGAAAGCTCGTGGGTAGGCTGGGTGGCTGTCGGGCTCAGGTTGCGGCATATCCGGGACAGCATTAGGGTTGGACCGGTTGCTGCAAGCTGGTGGGTAGGCTGGGCGAAATGTAGATTTCTCACTTAGTGAGAAGAGCAGGTCGGGTAGAGTGAAGATCTCTCACTTGGTGAGGAGAGCAGGTCCGCGTAGATTGAAGATAAATGATGGTGGCCGATTTTCACGGTGGAGCAGCATTACAGTGGAGATGTTACTTGGTCGGAGTCGTGAGCGGGAATCAAGAGAACGTACCACTTGTACGGGCTTTTATAGGCCGTATGTTGGGTATACTGAGGTATTTTCGCAGGATTTTACTTGCACTTGTTGTTGTTGTCGATTTGTTTGTTTCAGAGGTCGTTCAACTGACGTGTGTTATTTTGATAAAGTTTAACAGGTGTGAACACATATTTTGACTTGCTCGTATTTTGTTATGACAATCTTGTTTGCCAACTCGGATCTGCCTCTATATGACACGTTTGATACACGCAGGATTCAACTCGCCGTATTATTGTTTCGTTGAAGTTTTTGAACACCTTGAGTTTATTTTTCATATACACGTTTGATATACCATATATATTTCATTATTTTTACAAAATTCACCCATAATTGTATTTTTTGCGGGACCTTTTCAAGTAAATTTAAATAAACCAATAAGTGACAGTTCGCCGCCTAACCTACCTGTCATACGATTATCTATAGAACTTTGGCCATTCTTAAAGTAAATTTCATCATTATTGTGTGATATCCACCTTACAAACTGTATATAAATGATGTTATGCCGCTTCCACCTACAAATTATTAATAATAATGGTTAACTACTGAATGCTCTTATTGTAATGTCAAATCAACAAAAAAAAATCAAAAAACATTCCTAATAATAACATTACAGTTTGGTAGATGAATATTTTGATATATAATATTGTGTATATGTATATGTTACATCAGCACGGGAGAACTATGGAGATAGTGCAGGAGGATATGTCCAGGTGAAGCGAATTGGCGATGTTTCACTCCGGAGCATAAAATATAAACAAAGGCGTACACAGTAATACTGATTCGCAATGAAGCTCCAGAGGTTATAGAATTATGGAAGTGCGAAGATTGTCATGCATCCCAAGGTTAGTTACTAATTTGTATCATCTTCATCAGTAAACTTGCAGGCAGCCCCCAGCTTCCTTTAGTCTGACATCGCAATGTCGTCAAATTTACATAGATTCATAGCAAAATGTAACATTAGTTTTTGTGTTTTCTTATTGTTCCAGGTGGCTGTAAAATCTTTTATATCAATAACTTTTCTAAACAAAGCGTTAAAAATCTTCCATCAGATATTAAGCCAGCATTTTACACAGATAATAATATAGGTTAATTTTTAATTAATGGTAAAGATAAACAAGACAGTATTCACTTCAATGCAACGACTGCCCGGCGTTTTATGTAGGCAAAACGTCGCGTAATGTTAATATCCGTGTAAAAGAACACCTAATATGTTTCAATAATTGTGGATTTTCGGAATTTGCCAACCACCTCTTAGAAACAGACCACACATTCAATACAAATACAGGCACTAGTTTACTGCATAATTTAGAAGCGTTAGAAATAAGGAAAGCCAACAACACTAATAGTAGACTCATAAATAACCAAATAAATTTAAATAAAAGTACAATTCTTAAATTATTCCCAATAAACAAAGTACACGCCCTTCTCTACCAGGTACCTGCTGATCTCCCACCCTCGGCCCTCCACTCGCCCGCTTTTATGAATCCATAACACATATGTATCTTAGTTCATAGTTTAATATTATACTGCCCTAAAAAAGATACGGTAGTAGCGAAACCCGGTCGGCTAAAGTATAAATAAAAGTGATGTAAACAAAGTTATTGTTTTATTTTTTAAATTATAATGTCACATCACCAAGTTACCGCTTCATATGAAAAAAAAACATTATGTTTATCGCATTCCGCAATAATATTACCATTATTTCGAATTAATAAATTATTCCACTCACCTCAATGTGTAATTCATTAAAATTTTCTTTTTCATTTGTGCTTATAAAATAACCAAATGAAAAACAGTACTATTATTATTATTTCATTCCCTCTAAAATAACAGTTTAAAATAAAACATAACAGGCTTTGATAGAAGCTTTTAGAGATTAAAAAACTTCACGACCTGAAGCTCTTGTGTTTTAAGAAGTATGAATAGTGAACAGCAGCGTGCATTGCTCTGTGATCAAAGATAAACTGTCTCGGTTCAATGGTAACTCATCGCACGTATAAATCGTGATGAAAGATAAGCTGTCTCGGTTCAATGATAACTCATCGCACGTATAAATCGTGATGAAAGATAAGCTGTCTCGGTTCACTGATAACTCATCGCACGTATAAATCGTGATGAAAGATAAGCTGTCTCGGTTCAATGAGAACTCATCGCACGTATAAATCGTGATGAAAGATAAGCTGTCTCGGTTCAATGATAACTCATCGCACGTATAAATCGTGATGAAAGATAAGCTTTCTCGGTTCACTGATAACTCATCGCACGTATAAATCGTGATGAAAGATAAGCTGTCTCGGTTCAATGATAACTCATCTCACGTATAAATCGGCACACTTTTTAAAAATGGTATAAAGTTGATAAAGAAACGAAAAAAATGGCCCGAAAACCTGATTTTTTTTTAAATAAAAAATATGTATTAATTAGGTCGGGTAAGATTAGGTTTAAGGGCTGGTTTTCGTACTTTAAATGACTTTATATCTCTTTTAGGAAGTGTGCTGATTATCCGGTAACCGGCTGTGTGTAGGTTATATTTCGCCGATTGGTGTGGCAACTGAATAAATAGGCGTGATAGTACACTTACCAAATTCATGGAAAACACAGCTTCAGCATTTATTATCTGCACGCCGCTGGTAGTGAATAGTGCATCAAATATGGAAGATCTATTTATAGGAGCATTGCCACAAACAGTAAATATTATTCATTTCTCTTTGGCGTTTGTCTCGACAAAGACTTAGTGTATTTATATGCGATAATCAAAATTTAAGGACGTGCAGTCGGTTTCCATTTAATGGATCAAAGTTTACATCAAATGGAATCTTTATACTCAAATCATCGCAAATAAGATAAGAAAAACCATGCACTTTTTCAGAAAAATTCGAAACTTTGAAGTTACTAATTTAACAGTTTACTGAACATAAGTGTATATTCATAGATATTATAGAATATATGAAAAATGACTGCTTCAACACAGGCTAGCCTAGTGAGGCGGGTTATGCGAAACCTCAATTTGAATTTCTGTTTGTTGCATATTACCTACCATTATTACAGATTTTCTATTTTACTTCTTATGTATCTAGTTTATAAACCACCGTACACTTTATTATACATGTATTTTAGTGATAGTTACAAAACTTTATTACAATAAAGATATATACATTATTATTATTATAGTAAAATTAGGAAATTATTTACAAAAAATGATTTTAAAACTATGATAATGGTGACAATGGACAATGGACAATGGATATTGGACAATGGACAATGGACACTGGACAATGGACAATGGATATTGGACAATGGACAATGGACACTGGACTGTGGACAATGGACAATGGACAATGGACAATGGACAATGGACAGTGGACAGTGGACAGTGGACAGTGGACAGTGGACAGTGGACAGTGGACAGTGGACAGTGGACAGTGGACAGTGGACAGTGGACAGTGGACAGTGGACAGTGGACAGTGGACAATGGACAGTGGACAGTGACAGTGTGACAGTGGACAGTGGACACAGTGGACAGTGGACAGTGGACAGTGGACAGTGGACAGTGGACAGTGGACAGTGGACAGTGGACAGTGGACAGTGGACAGTGGACAGTGGACAGTGGACAGTGGACAGTGGACAGTGGACAGTGGACAGTGGACAGTGGACAGTGGACAGTGGACAGTGGCCATTGGACAGTGGACAGTGGACAGTGGACAGTGGACAGTGGACAGTGGACAGTGGACAGTGGACAGTGGACAGTGGACAGTGGACAGTGGACAGTGGACAGTGGACAGTGGACAGTGGACAGTGGACAGTGGACAGTGGACAGTGGACAGTGGACAGTGGACAGTGGACAGTGGACAGTGGACAGTGGACAGTGGACAGTGGACAGTGGACAATGGACAATGGACAGTGGACAGTGGACAATGGACAATGGACAATGGACAATGGACAATGGACAATGGACATTGGACAATGGACAATATGGACAATATAGATAATGTTAGGCTCTCATTAACCTCCATGTGGGATAAATAGAGCGAAAGGTGTTTTTTTGAAAACGGAGTTTTCGTCATAATTTTTTTTTTATTTTTTACTCTGGATTATATATTAATATAACACATATGTAACCAATCTACACACTTTGAGTATTAAAAATAAATCATTTGAAAGGTTTGTTACTTTTTTTCAGTTTTGCTTTTCAGACTCTAATTCCTTCACACTCCTCTACACATTGCAGTGGGAACTGCTTTGAACGAATACGCTTATAAGACGACAGCACTAAATTTTCATAAAAGAAGTATTGAATACCTGATAAAATACGTACGTAAATGTTAAAAAACGTGCTTTTGATTAATTTACACGAATAATTTACTTATACGTGTATACCTCCTTTGACCACGACATAAATGTGAGAAGCGCCCTCATTTTTTTTTATTTTTTGTAAAAACTTTTATTTTACAATAATTATTATGTATGGTAAATATATTTAAAAAATGAACTAATAATAGGTTTTCACTTAAGTATTTAAATTATTCAATTAAAAAAAGAATAGTTACAAAGTTAGCCTGTGAGGTTAGGGTGATGGGAGGGACGGGAAAGGAAAGGATCTAGTCTGTGTAGAGTAATATGTATTGTGTGAATGTTATTTATTGATTTTAGGTTTGAAATTATGAGGGGCTGAGTTGAATAAGTCCAACTCACTGTATGAAGTGTTAAAAATGTATGAAGCGCGGTGAATAAAGGTGTTTTGTTGTGTTGCATTGAGGTAGTTTTAGTGTGTGGTTTTGTCTGGTTTGTCTGTTAGGCACTCTCAATTGAATTCGTTCAAGTAATTCAGGGTAATGTATCACAGAGGTGAAGATTTTTTCTAAAAACAGTACGTCTGCGGAATTTCTACGGCTTTCTAGTGACGAACTCCCGAAAAACGCGGCTGACTCCTCGTGACACAAGTGGGGACGTAAACTCCGAAAATCGAGGTATCGTAAAACGATTTTGTAATTTATCAATCCTTCCTGTATGTAATTTATACCTGGGAATCCAGACGATATGTTCATATTAGTACTTTTAGTCTGGGTTAAATTTATACCTGGGATTCCAGACTTTATGTTAATATTAGCACTTTTAGTTTGGGTTAAATTTGTACCTGGGATTCCAGACTTTATGTTCATATTAGCACTTTTAGTCTGGGTTAAATTTGTACTTGGGATTCAAGACTTTATGTTGATATCAGCACTTTTAGTCTGGGTTAAATTTGTACCTGGGATTTCTGACTTTATGTTCATATTAGCACTCTTAGTCTGGGTTAAATTTATACCTGGGATTCCAGACTTTATGTTCATATTAGCACTTTTAGTCTGGGTTAAATTTGTACTTGGGATTCCAGACTTTATGTTCATATTAGCACTTTTAGTCTGGGTTAAAAATAGCATTATTACAACTTTGGTATTATTGTTTAGATTTTCCCCGTTATCTCCCTAATTATTGTGATTAATCTATCTGTGTGACGGACTTTGGCATCCACTTTCAGACTAATTTTTTTTCTGAACATTCGTTGAATAAAACTCTTCACGTGTTTTCTTATCAAGAAATCCGTATTATCAAAATCTGTTCTCTATAATCAACTCTTAAATCATCATTAGCTATCGGTCGGTTGAAGGACCCGAGGCGCAGTCCACGACTTTCGTTCGGAGATTGCTTTGCATTACCACAGCATACCGGTCGGGAATAAACTTCCACCAGAAACCAGACGAATAAAAACCATTGGAATTCAAATCGAAACCCTAAACGTATCTCTTTGGAAAATTATTCTCTAATCATTACAAAGGCATAATATTCCATACTTTTATCAGAGTCTCAAAATTCTTTCAGTTAGATCAATTCTGTGGTACAACATTATATTTCAGTACATTAATAACCCTATACATATAATACAAACATACTAGAGCACACTTACAATACTCGTTCATTAATATGAATATTAAGCATACAAACAAATATAGACAAAAACTTTAGATAACATGATTCCTAGCTGTTTAAATATGTTACCCGCTAAAATAAAATAAAAAAACTGTATTAAAACTAAACAGATATATTGAAAAGTTGGCTAGCTGAAAGCTCTTTTGTATTAGAAAAATATGAAATATTATTGAATATACGATTTATTGATGTGGTATTTTTTTTTTTTTTTAATATTTTTGAGTGAGATTCTTGAGAAATATTTATGCATTAAGTTCGTTACAATTATTTTGTATGTTTCTATATTATGTTGATATATTTTTCACCCTCGACAGGTTGTCCCACGAACCTGATTCCCCGCAACTGTAATAATAAGTCTACGTATTATATTATTTTTATTTAAAGACGGACAACAATGTTGCATTCTCATGACTAATTTTGGGACTGTTATTTTTTGCTGCATAATATTAAGTTTAACAAAGTTTTTAAGGCAAACATGCAAATGAAAATATATATATAAACTATTAACTTCGTCATAAACCACAAATATTCGTGGTAAATAAGGAAGGGTTTGTTTTATTTAATGTGATATCAAATCACAAAGTAATTGCTTCTCATGAAAATAATATGTATAAGCAATAGGAAAATAACATAAATAAATGTACAGGCTCGAAACATATAAATACATAACAATGTTTCACAAGAGAGAAATATACCTATATCGGAATCTGCAAAGCTTGGGGACGGCTATCAGAACAGAGTTGGTATCTATGATAAATGGTTTTCCAAATAGCATTTTATAAAATAACATTTCGAGATTTGTCCGGAACGCACACATGTCTCAATTCCTCAGGCAACTTGTTATAGCTGATGTAAGCAAAGTATTTCAATGATTTCAGTCCTTATTTTGTGGAGTGTATATTTGATATGTGTAGTTTGTGGTGTTGTCGTGTATTATGTTGGTGAACGTCGTGATTATAGGTAAGTTTTATATTTGTGTGAGTATGGCAATGAATCATATTTAAAATTGTGTTTGCTGTCTCATGGCTTTCTGATGTGATTTAACTGTAGTATTTTGAAATTATAACCTTTTTAAGTTCATTTAAAGTGAAAATTTCGACAAAAACACGACAAAGTTATTATTACGTCGAAAAATAAACGGGGCATGCGTAATGAAAATGGTTATTTTTGTAGAAATATTTTGTAACAGTATTTATTATAATTAGTAACAGTTGTTTTCGTAATGGGTGTATTGCATTTGACGGCCTCCATGGTCGAGGGGTAAGGCTCTCGACTACGAATCCGGAGGTCGCGGGTTCAAATCCCGGCGTGCGCAACTAAATTTTATTTAATTAATTTGTGTTGTTTCACAATTAATTCATTTAAAAATAATATATAGTATATTTGCGCACGTTCCAGAGTGGAAGATACTTCTCAGTATCGCCCTGGTGAAAGACCACCATTCAGAATTGAAACGTTGCTTGAAATGGCTTTTAGCCGTGTTTGGTGACCAGATCATGAATAGCCAGGTATTTCCCCACCTCCCTCTTCCCTTCTCCTTCCCCTCCCCAATACCTTCAGCCTCACAACATTCCCCAATTGGGAATGCCATAGTCTTAGGAGCAGTTGGGACTCTTGTGCGGTATTCATATTAAAAAATTGGGAAATTCGCGTAGACAGCCCTGGGGACCAGGGATGATGTAAATCCGCTACATATTGCTTCGTATCAAGATAAACTTCACAGAGAGGGCCAAATATTACATTTTCCATTCTTATCGATTCATCATCTACCTTTGCATAAACGAAACTCGTACCAAGCAAACGTATCCGGGAGGAATAGATAAATTAATATGACGTTCTAACGAATTATCATGTGTAACAAAGACGTTTATTAACGAAATCTGTTTTTTTAAAGAGAAGCGGTTCTACTTCATCGGCGGATAACTTTATTTACGCCATCGTAGCAATACTTCCCTTTTCCGTTTTTCTTTACATAATTTTATAATAATAGCATTAACATATATACATATAATAAACTTTAAAAAATACATATTTTATTATTTTCATTCCATGCTTAGTAGATTAGTTAACGTACCTCTATTCAAAAATAATGTTAACAAGGAATTAAATACAATTAAACTGATTGCAATAAATAATGGTTATATTACTAAATTAATAGATAATATTATTTTTATAAACAATAATTATTAATCTAAAACACTCATCCAAATTGAAAAAACCTTCCGAGCAAAGATAAATGTCGCCGGCAGGACTCGAACCCGCACCCTTCTAATATCCGGTCAGATTTTTTTTTTTTTTTTACATGAATACCGCACAAGAGTCCCAACTGCTCCCAACCGTCTGGAGCCAGTGAGACTATGGCATCCCCAATTGGGGAATGTTGTGAGGCTGAAGGTTTTGGGAAAGATAAGGGGAGGGGGAAGGTGGGAAAATACCTGGCTATTCAGATCTGGTCACCAAACACGGCTAAAAGCCATTTCAAGCAACGTTTCAATTCTGAATGGTGGTCTTTCACCAGGGCGATACTGAGAGTATCTTCCACTCTGGAACGTGCGCAAATATACTATATATTATTTTTAAATTAGATGCTCTACCGTTGAGCTACGTCGGCTTATTTGTCTCGACGCCATCTATTTGAGGGATTTAGCCGTTACAAGCCTCTCTCATATTAATAAAGTTGGTTGTTTACAGGTGAAAATATAATAAAAACAGTAATTATTGAATGGAACACTAGTATATATTGATTAACTTGGCGGGTTTGCGATAAGCCGACGAGCTCAACGGTAGAGCATCTGACCGGATATTAGAAGGGTGCGGGTTCGAGTCCTGCCGGCGACATTTATCTTTGCTCGGAAGGTTTTTTCAATTTGGATGAGTGTTTTAGATTAATAATTATTGTTTATAAAAATAATAATTGTTACCCTTTGCGCTATGCACAAAAATCTTGTCTTAAGTTTTTAAGAACTTTAGTTTATCAATTAATAATAGATAATATATTAAACAAAAAGATTAGGAAATTTTTTATTAAATATTATCCACAAATAACTGATTTTAATAAACAGTGGAGAACAATATTGTTTTTAAATAATAATACCTCAAATTTAATCATTAAAAACTTTAATAATAATAACAATAAGAGTAAATTTCTATAGCGCAGTTTTGTGACGTTTCACCTCGAGTGCGCTTTACACTAACTAACCTAACCTAATATAATTGTATAGTAACAGATATACTACATACTATATCTGTTACTATAATATATATACATGCAAATTAAAACTATGACATAAAATATTCATGAGCAGATATTATAATATAACAATTTAGATACTAAAGGTGTAAATAATCAAATATAAAGTAGGTACAAATAACAACAGAGCAAGAGTATATTATATGATATTATAAATATGGTTTTTCACTGGATACGAAGGGAATTAAATAACTAGGGGAGAAAAACGCAACTAAATAAGCTATGGAGGATTAACAGAAAAAAATGTCCTGAAACTCTGTTTCTACGCACATGAATTTATGTTTTATATCGGATAGGATTTTTTGAACAATTTTGTTTTTAATACCCGTTTGAACTCTGCTCAATTCTGGATGTTAGCAATATTTGGGGTAAGCTTATTCCAGATGACCGGGCCGGCTATACGAAATGCGCGATCATAGTACACGGGTTTATTTAACCGAGAGGGTTCAACTAATCGGTTAGCAGCATTCAAATCTGCTGACCTCAAAGAAATCTGTCTATCACCTGGGTTTTGTCGGACACATAATTCAGATATATAGGCTGGTGGCTTTCCCTGAAGTGCTTTGAAGGTTGTTAAGCAAATCTTGAATTCTATTCTTTCAGGGCATCGGAGCCAATGAAGGCGATCCCTTAGAAGTGGAGTTATGTGGCAATATTTAGGCTCACCATATATCATTCTCGCCGCAGCATTGAAGACAGACTGGATCATGTTGAGTTGTTTCTGGAGGGAGACCAGCATATGCACTATTACAGCAGTCCATACGTGAGACAACAAAATAATTTATTAGTGTTTTAGCTGCATCAGAGGGAAGACATCTACTGATTGATTTTATCTGTCTAAGATGGAAAAAGCCAGAACTTACCGCCTTTGAGATTTGAGACTCAAGAGATAGACAACTGTCGATAGTGAAACCAAGAAATTTAATTTCTTTGGAAGGAATGATATCAGTGCCCTGAATTTAAATCGGACTGAAATCAAGAAGCTCCTGCCTTCCGGGAGAAGACATCCAAATGAACTCTGTTTTGGTAGGGTTAAGTTTGAGTTTATTAACAGATATCCAAGTTGATACTGTGTCAATAAAGTCAACTACCTCATTTTTTAGGATGTGTTTTTCGTCCAGAGAATAAAACTTGAAAATTATACGATCATCAGCATAGCCTTGTGATTCAAAGCCAGCCGAGTGAATGAGGTGTTCAAGACGATTTATATACAAAATAAAGAGAATGGGACCCAGGACGGAACCTTGGGGAACTCCAAATTCAATTGGAGATTCAGGTGAAGTACGTTTATTGAAAATTACTGAGCTTATTCGTCCAGACAGGTAAGATGTCATCCATTGTAGTACATCACCCCGAACGCCAAATTCGGTATCGAGCACATTTAGTAGAATACTGTGATCCACCGTATCGAATGCAGCACTCATGTCAAGGATGGACCTTGCCTTCCAGGGGGAGTGATCCAAATAAATTCTGTGTTTTCCGAATAAAGTTTGAGTTTACTGAGAGACATCCAACTTGCAACTTTAATCTACCTCATCTTTTAGGACGTTTTTTTCATCCGGGGAAAAAAATAATTTATGTATCGAAGAAAATCACTTTGTGGCTTGACATTAAAATTTACATGAAAGATTTTTTTTAGTTATAAACCAGTTTATTTTATTTATATTTATGCATTATCGACCGGTTTCGGTTGAACTCAACCTTCATCAGGAACATTCACATATACACTATAATAATAATAATAAATAACTAGATTTAACACAAAGTCCGATTTTAAGGATGTTCCCTTTCTTCCCCAGCCCACTGATGCGCTGTCCTATTCTACTCTCTTTAGTTTATATGTGTACGTTCCTGATGAAGATTGAGTTGGACCGAAACCGGTCGATAATGTATAAATATAAATAAAATAAGGTGGTTTAAAACTAAAAATTTCTTTAATTAAAATTATTTCTGACAACTTCCGAGTTCCACCATAGTATCGCGCGGTTGTTGCTTGGATTATGAATGGTTGTGCAGTTGATTGTTTGTTTGTTTAAAATCGACACGGCGAGGACACAGGCGGGACGACGCGATCGACTCCGAGGTTAGTTTAAAACAGCACACCCTCATTCGATCTCGCGCAGAGCAAACAGCAGCCATCATACAGTTACCATGAATACAACACAGGTAGATAGTAGGTTAAAGAACGTGTGAGATGTGCGTGGATGTACCCAATTAGCAGTTAGATAGTGTGTAGTATTTTGGGCTCGGCCCGTGACGGAGCAGTGCATGCTGAGCGCTGTTTACTACCGTGCCTGTCGTATATGTGTCGTGTTGTGCGGTGTGGTATGAACTATGGACGGCGTGGCCTGGTGGCCTCACACGTGAACACGCCGTGCTAGCTGCTAGATACTGGCCCCACGCTGTCGTACACAAACACAACACACTACGCAATGGCACTTGGACATTTTCTCCACAGAGCTTTTGATTCACTTGAATTTGATGTTTCACGTACCCCTTGATAGAGATTAAAACTAGCTTCACAGCAAATCAATGATATTTCTACTCGCTTTGACAATTGCCACATTTACGACAAGACAAATAAATTGCAGCACTCCTCTCCCTTTTAATTTTGTGCGGAGTGTGTGGATCCAGGACATAGACATGGCTTGATTTTCAGGTGTATTCTGAGAGATCCACAGAGAACCAACCAATAATAAAGTCATCAAGCGGTACTCGTTTTCTCTACAAAGCACGAGGTCACTTTGACGTAATTAAATATTATGTCTTCAATAGATGCGTAGTAATTTTGTGGCGTCATTATTAATGAAAAGTATTTTGTTTACATCTCTGCTTAATATTAGAAAAATATATCAACATGTTTCGTAAGCCAAGTATTCCTCTTCACAATACACAGTATACTAAAAAATAATGACAAGTATAGATCAATGATAAACATAAAAAATAATAATTACCCTTATGTATGCTCGATATTATAATTACCGTTTACTTATTATTACTTCCTTATTAATGTTTACATGTTTTTAATTTTTTTTTACCTACCCAATATTATTTATTGATTACTATTTACATCATTTTATTACATAATAATAATAATAATAATAGTTCCGTGATTTGTATAGCGCCGTTTTAAAGTCACCATCCGTAATTATAGGACCATCCTACCCACTTCGGGTACATGGTGTTGAAACGCTCGTTGGCGAATGTTAATCACAGCACAATTTAAACATTTAACTCCCTTTCCAAAAAACTCCCGGCTCTGTCCGCCGTATCAAGTCACGTACCGTGCCATCTTGCCTTCACTGCCCCCCTCTTCCGTCGGATGTCTCCCATAGACATTTCCTCAAATCTAGTCGTAGACAATGGAAGTGGTGCCTTTATAAGCGGGGTCAGTATTTACGTTACAATATATTTTTTTATTATTATTTACTCATTAATATTTACTTACTTTTATTAATGTATTTTTATTTACTTATTACTATTTACTGATTATTATTTACTTATTATTATTTTCCTATTATCATTTACTACTTCTTGTTAACAAAAATATGGTCACCGTTATTGGAACACAGATACTTTATGATACTTATTTGGGTTACAATGAAAATATTATTGTTATAATCTATAAATCATGTACGTCCCAACTTAAAGACATACTGTAGATTTTATATTTCTTTATAGTCTGAATAACTTTGATTATTATTTTGGTTTAATTTAAAAATATATATAATACATCGTTTCACTAAAATTGTGTTGCTGCTCATCTTAATACAGGACTGTCCTAGTGAGATAAATGGCTAATGTAATGTAAAGCCGCTCATCTTAACACAGGACTGTCCTTGTGAGATTAATGGCTAATGTTATGTAAAGCTGCTCATCTTAACACAGGACTGTCCTAGTGAGAACTGAATAAAAATAAACTGAGAAAAATACGTGATTTCTTCTTTCCAGTCGCAGTTTCCCCATCTATTCGTTATAAAATAGACAAAAATATCGAATTTCAAATGGACGTACGCTCGCTCCGAAGGACTTCTCACAACTGATTTAATATGGCGAAATAAAGAATTTGCAGATAAATTATGTGTTGTATTGCTTACGTTAGCATAATGCTAAGTGACGTTTAGCGCCTTATTTGAGTCTTCCGTCTTAAAATTAAAATTAAAATTAAAATTAAAATTAAAATTAAAATTAAAATTAAAATTAAAATTAAAATTAAAATTAAAATTAAAATTAAAATTAAAATTAAAATTAAAATTAAAATTAAAATTAAAATTAAAATTAAAATTAAAATTAAAATTAAAATTAAAATTAAAATTAAAATTAAAATTAAAATTGAAATTAAAATTAAAATTAAAATTAAAATTAAAATTAAAATTAAAATTAAAATTAAAATTAAAATTAAAATTAAAATTAAAATTAAAATTAAAATTAAAATTAAAATTAAAATTAAAATTAAAATTAAAATTAAAATTAAATTAAAATTAAAATTAAAATTAAATTAAAATTAAAATTAAAATTAAAATTAAAACAAAATTAAAATTAAAATTAAAATTAAATTAAAATTAAAATTAAAATTAAAATTAAAATTAAAAATTAAAATTAAAATTAAAATTAAAATTAAAATTAAAATTAAAATTAAAATTAAAATTAAAATTAAAATTAAAATTAAAATTAAAATTTAAATTTAAATTTAAATTTAAATTTTAATTTAAATTTAAATTTATATTTAAATTTAAATGAAAATGAAAATTAAAATAAAAAAATATTAAAAAAAATCGAAATTCACCTTTTCTTTTGAACACACTCGTATATACAATCTCCTTCCCGATAACCTGAAAATGGAGAATCGAGTAAGAGCATTTAAAAAAAACTGTTCAATCTCAAAATAAGTAAGCAATAACAATCTATAATATATAAGAATAATAAATAAGATAAAAAACAAATCTTATAGAGTAAATAGTTATGTATACTCGTATGTATTTGCTAGGTAATGGTTAGTGTATATAGGTACTAGCGTAATATTGTGAGTGACACGAGCTTATAGAGAGCTTTCCCCGTTTTCCTGTCCTCCTTTCATTTACATATATATTTGTATTATTTTATTTCTACTTTTGGAAAACTTATAGTGACAACTCCACACGGGAGGCCCTGAGGGAAATAATTTCTCTCAAGGCCTATATCATCTTTGGGGATGCTGTGTGAAGGGCCTTTTATAGGATAGGAAGGAGTGAACTTGAGTCTTGGAGAAGCCCCATGTTGTAGGAGGGAAGAAATACAGAGGCCGGCAGATCATTCCACAACCGAACTGTTGAACACAAAAACGAGTCGTAGAAGCGACCCGTTCTCGTGTGACAAATGTCAACCGTGTCCAAATGTTGGGCGCGCGTTTGGCGCGTTTCCCGACTATGCACCGGTACCGAAGGGATCAATGACGCTAGTTCCTCAGAGCATGTTCCATGAAAATACCGGTAGAACAAGGACAGCATTCCCACCTGACGTCTGTGCTCCAAATATTGCAGTCCATTTGTTAAGATAGGCGAAACTATCAAACGGACCGCCAGTTTCTGCAGAGAGACAAGGGTTTTTTTTTAGATATTTTGGGGCTTCCGACCAGAGGAGGCTGCCAAAATCTACAGTGGGGTGCACTTGCGATTTGTACACGGTCACCAGTTGTGTACTATTAAAGCATCTGCGGGCTATGTACAATACGCACAACCTCTGAGAGGCTAACTTTACTCTGGCTTCGATAGAGGCCCCATACCTAAGCTGGTTACACCAAGCATATTAATGGAAGACATGTTGTAATTTCGATCCCGTTTAGAGGTAATCAGACATGAGTGGGTGGGATCGAATGTGTTTATTATGTTGCATCTACCACTCGGGAAAATTGCTAATTTTGAACATTATAAATCGGGAATTAAATTCTAGAAGTTGTGCTGTTAGACATTAAATAATTTTAAAAATTCCAATCAAATGATTTTTTTTTCTTTCGGTATAACGCGGCAGTCAAAGAGCAATTTTTACACTACCGAAAGTGACATAATTTCTTTTGTCAAATCTCTCTCAGTCCAAGGCAAGGAGTTCTTCTGTCATCGCTATTTCCATCGAGGATGATACAAAGATGGAGCGGAATATTTGTGAAGATTTAATATTAATTCAATGAGCAACTGGAAATCACCTGGCTCCTAGCCAACAAACCAACCAACTTATGGCCAACAATCCAAGACCTCGCGAGGTAGTGTTGACTTGTTCCGTGTTTTCCCAAACAACTCGATACTGGAAACTGTAATGATTTCTCCCGGTACAGAATTCTGCTTCTGGGTACTCGGGCTTTATCGTTTGTAATCAGTCCACATCCGTGCTGAGCTTTGCGAAGTCATAGCAGTTATCTCATTCCTACTCAAATTATCTGGTATACGTAAACGATTACTCTACACTTTTTTAATCTCAGTGAACTCAACTATTATTCTATATTAATTATTAAACTATACTCAAATTATCTGGTATACGTAAACGATTACTGTATACTGATTAGCTGGTACCAGGCGTCCACGCACTGCTAATATCCACATTCAACGATAATTCAACTAAGGCACGTGCATTATTATCAATTTCAGGAACCTCGTAAAGTTTCCAATCGGATTTATTTTTGTTTTATGTATTTTTCTTTTACATTTTAGAAAAGAAGAAATACAACGCAAGAAGTCCGGATAAACTACGTTTTTGCAGTTCGTCTAAGGGGAGCTTCTTATTCAAAACTCTAAATTTACAGATAACTTTACAAAATATAATGCATAATATGAAACATAAAAAAGTATGTGACAAACCTAAAGAATAAATGTTTCTCAAGAATATTTAAAAAAAAAAAAAAAAAATTAAAAAAAAAACATAAACCACAACAATAAATCGTACATATAATATTATTTCCTTATTATCTAATTTATATTTATACCTAATCCTTCCCTTGCTTTCCTTTTTCTTATAAAACCCCCAACAATAATTAAAAAAACATGGAATCACAAAACTTAAACAATAATAACATCAATACAACGGCGAGTAGTAGGCGTCCCCGGTGCAGGCCAAAAATGTTGGTAAATTTTACCAACATTCGAGGCCTGCACAAAAATTTTAATTCTGTCCACCATCACCTTCAATCCCAACGCCCAAACCTTTTATTCCTCTCCGAAACGCAGATAGCTGAGCCTCCTGACGCCTCCTATCTGGACTGCCCGGGCTTCACCCTCGTAGGCAAGTTCAGACCAAAAGGAGGTGTTTGCTTGTATAGCCGAGCTGACGTCAACTGTGTGCGACTGTTGAGTCTGGAAAATTCCAGATTTGACGTAATGTGGGTGCGCGTCAGTCTTGCCAGTACGGTAAGATTTTATGCGTGTTTGTACCGCTCACCAAACCTCAGCGAATCAGACTCATCCGAGCTATTTAAACATTTGAGCGAAACTATTGATGACCTCTTACCCCGCTACCCTTCGGCCGAGTTTGTTGTTCTGGGGGACTTCAATGTTCATAATGAACCGTGGTTGAAGTTCTCATGTTCAACAAACTCGGCTGGCCGACAGGCGGAATTCTTTGCCCTTTGCCATGGGTTGGAGCAACTGGTTCAGGAGCCTACGAGGGTTCCTGATGTCCAGACTCACCGCTCCAATCTGTTAGACCTATTTTTAACCACCGAGCCACGTGGTTATGGGATTGATGTCGCAGCGCCTTTAGGATCGTCGACCATTGCCTGGTGACGACATCAATCCCTATTAACTTCAGACCCCCAATTGAGAGGCTGAAGAGAAAAATGTGGCACTATAGGTCAGCAGATTGGTTCGGTCTGCGGGCGCATTTTAATGCTTTCCCATGGTCAACTGTCTGTTTTCAGACTTCGAATCCGTCCAGATGTGCCCAGGAAATTAGTGAAGTCATCACATCTGCGATGGATGGCTTCATTCAATCAACCATTAAAGAAACTGGCGTAGGTTCAAAGCCGTGGTTCAGTCCTCAATGCTCCGAAGCAGTTCGACGAAAAAACGCGGCTTACCGAGCCTACAACACATCTTGAACGTCAGAAAACAGATCAGCATATAACAAATTGGCAAAGGACAGTAAGAGAATCATCAATAGGTCAAAATTTGAGCACGACCTACAGATCAGTAAAAAGCTAGCTGCCTGCCCGCATGGCAGCAGGGCGTTCTGGTCGCTAGCGGGCTCCATAGGTCGCAATTTCTGCAAATCCAGTCTGCCACCTCTTACCAGACCTGACGGTTCACTAGCAAACACTGCTACCGAAAAGGCCAACCTTTTAGGGAAAATGTTTGCAGAAAACTCGGCCCTCGACGACCGGGGTGCTATCTCGCCGTCAGTTCCTCACTGCGGCTTCTATATGAAAAAGCTGAGAATACGGCATCGGGATGTACTCCTTGTCTTACGGGGGCTCGATGTTAATAAAGCTAGTGGGCCTGACGGAATACCTGCCCTGGTATTGCAGAGGTGTGCTGCAGAAATCGCTCCAGTTTTAACAAAGCTCTTTAAAATGTCCCTGAAATGTGGCTCTGTGCCCTCTGGTTGGAAAAAAGCGGTCATTCATCCTATACCTAAGAAAGGTGACCGCTCCAACCCGGCCAACTACCGCCCCATAGCGATCACATCAGTTCTGTCCAAGGTGATGGAACGTGTGATCAACGACAAACTGCTTACATACCTCGAGAAGAACAAAATCATTAATGACCGCCAGTACGGATTCCGGCGGCACCGCTCGTGCGGTGATCTTCTCGCGTATGTGACGCATGTTTGGGGACGGTGCCTGGAACGTTATGGTGAGATTCAAACGGTCTCACTGGACATTTCTAAGGCCTTTGACCGGGTTTGGCACCGAGGACTTGTCAACAAACTGCCTTCTTACGGACTTCCCGTTTCCTTGTGTACGTGGATTGCCGACTTTTGGAGGGATAGATCGATTCAGACGGTTGCTGATGGTTTCATCTCTTCCTCGCATTCAATAAATGCTGGCGTCCCACAAGGATCGGTTCTATCTCCGACATTGTTTTTGTTGCACATCAATGACCTCTTGACATGTGCACCAATCCATTGTTACGCGGATGACAGTACAGTCCATGATTGCTTTTTATTTGACAAGCCCCCAAAGGGCACACAAACTCCAACGGCTCGGAGGGCTTTGAAACAGAGAATGGACGGTTACCTTGAGAGGGTCTCCTCTTGGGGTAAGAATAACCTCGTCGAATTTAATGTTTCAAAGACCCAATCATGTCTGATTACGTCTAAAAAGGATCGAAATGACAATCTAGTATTCTTTAATGGAAGCAATCTTCCCAACAAACCCTCCATTGATATACTTGGTATAACCTTAAGTGACCAGCTCAGGTATGGGGGCTCCATCGAAGCAATAGTAAAGTTAGCCTCTCAGAAGCTGGGCTAACTTTACTATTGATATTTTACAGAGCCCGCAGATACTTTAATAGTACACAACTGCTGACCCTGTACAAATCGCAAGTGCGCCCCATTGTAGAATTTGGCAGCCACCTCTGGTCGGGAGTCCCAAAATATCTGAAAAAAAACCTTGACTCTGTGCAGAAACGGGCGGTCCGTTTGATAGATTCGCCTATCTTAACAAATGGGTTGCAATCTTTGGAGCACAGACGTCGGGTGGGAATGCTGTCCTTGTTCTACCGGTATTTTAATGGAAGATGCTCCGAGGAACTAGCGTCATTGATCCCTTCGGCACCGGTGCATAGTCGGGAAACACGCCAAACGCGCGCCCAACATTTGCACACGGTTGACATTTGTCACATGAGAACGGGTCGCTTCTACGACTCGTTCTTGTGTTCAACAGCTCGGCTGTGGAATGATCTGCCGGCCTCTGTGTTTCCTCCATCCTATAACATGGGTCTCTTCAAGACCCTAGTTCACTCCTTCCTATCCTCTAAAAGACCCTCCACACAGCATCCCCAAAGATGATATAGGCCTTGAGGGAAATTATTTCCTCCTTGGTCTCCTATGTGGAGTTACTGTAAAAAAAAAAACAAATAGCTTCTTTCATCGAGCCAAGTTTTCAATATTAACTGTTAAGTTTTATATAACGTTAAAAAAACGGGTAACATATTTAAACAGCTAGAAATCATGTGATCTAAAGTTCTTTTTCCATATTTGTTTGTATGGTAAGGAACCATTAATCCTTAATTAAAGATTGAAACGAGTAGAGATTGTAAATGTGCTCTAGTCTATCTGTATTATATATGGTACAGGGTTATTAATGTGCAGAAATATAATTTTGTACCACTAATAATTCTTTATAAATATAATTATTAATCATTTTTTTTAAATACCTGTCTCTTGAATTTATTTTCATATTAATATTAATAATAAAATATTTAAAAATAAATAATTTCTAACATAAATTTGTTATTCAATGTTTTATAATATTTTTTTATTAACATTTTTGGTTAATTACTTACTTTAATAATTTTTTGTTTATGTTTATAATTTTTCTATTCTTACATTATTGTATTCTATTTTTATAATTTGGCTATACTTGACATTATTATTGTTTAGTATTCTATATATTCCTGATGAAGAAATTATCGCTTTCGTAACATGTTGATGAAGTATAAAGATAACTATCTAGTATATATACATAGTGCGTATCTTGGTTGGTTAGGTAGAATTAAATTCCGTAATGAATACGTATACGTATACGCTGATGATGCAGCACTTATAATATCCCATGAAAATTTGGATACTGCAATAAAATTGTTACAGGTAGACTTTATTTCTTATTAAAATAGTCACATGACTTGGTCTAATAATCAATGCTAAAAAAACGAAATTGATGCATATAAGATCCCCGCATGCAAGGTACAGCGAGGCACCGGTAATCATATCCCATTCATTTAATTGCAGTCACAATAATACCAAACAGTACGTGTATCTAAGTGTTATGGTGGATTGTAACATGAAATGGGACGTACAAATTTCCAACCTCAGCCATTGTAGGAAGACTCCATAAGACTATGAAACTAATTTATTTGTCTCTAGCAGAATCGATTATAAGGTATGGTATAACTTCTTGGGGACACTCCTGTAAGACCAACATAAAACATTTACAGCTGATTCAAAATGCCATGGTAAAATTGCTAGTAAGTAAAACAGTTTTTAAGCAAAGGCGAGACATTGATATCATGTACAAACCAATTAATGTATTACCTGTTCGTGGTCTTTTGTGGCATAAAATTCTACTGCAACATATATCTGAAAGTCCGTATAAGGCAGTGGTGGATCATGTACACAATATACGTTTCACACAAAATATTGGAATGATAGTACCAATATTTCAAAATAAATATGGTCAACGAACCCTTGAATACATTGTACCATTTATATTTAACAAATTGCCGTACGAATTTAAAAACAATTGCCCTATGATTAAATTCTTACTGATGTTAAAGTGTTGGTTTTTGGAAAGTAACCTTGTGTATTGATGGTAAAAAATATGACGGTCTCCTTGGTTGTATAGCTCCTAGATATCTGGTGTACTTACTGTTACGGTGTTACTATTATATTTAAGTCTATCCTCATTGTAACCAACCTGTACTGCTGTTTTATGAATACCATATATTTGTATATATATATTTTTTTTCTCAATTTATTTAATACTTACAGATGCTTAGATATTTCTGATATTTACGTAATATTTATATTTTTGTAATATTAATGTTTTTATAATGTTGATATTTTTATTATACTGATATTTTTTACAATGTTGGTATTTTTATAATATTCGTATTTTTATAATATTGATATTTTTATAATATTGGTAATTTTATAATGTTGATGTTTAAAATGTTGATATTTTTTTAAAATATTGATATTTTTATAATATTGGTACTTTTATAATTTTTTATGATAATGACATTTTTATAATATTATTTAAATCGGTGTTATAAAATTGGACTCTAGTATCTCAATAACAAAAGTGTAATGCTTTTTCCATTATTTTTTCTTTTTAATTATTTTTTCAACTTATGTACAACATGCATGCGCCTAAATATAATAATTTTGCCCTACATTTGTATGATGATTGTAATTTATTGTTGTATTATATAATATTGTTGAACTAAACTCCTGCTGACAAGCTACTTGCAGTGGCTTAGCGGGTATAAGTTCTCACTGTATATAATTAATATTATGCAATAAAAAAATAAAAAATCGAGTGCACGGTTTAGGCAATAAGTACTATATCGACACCACAGGTAAAGAAAGGTATATTATCTTATTAAGGTCGCAAACAATATTATTCAAATTGTGTGCGCTCTTGACTATATTTATATAGTTTTATTTATTACTATATCGAAATGTAAAATATTTGTATACAGTGCCAGGGAACATTTCTCGCCCTTCCTTGTGCTCAACCGTGCTTAGAGGTGCATAAATGTGGAGATAATCTTCTTTGCCCAATGAGCTTTTATTTCAAAGATTTGTAAACTGTGTTTTATGTGCTAGCGGCACTTGCTGATAGCAATCTTATATTTAAGCCCATTCAATAAGGTAATGGACGATATAAGATGGAATTTGGGCGGAGACGGAGGGGGTTGGTGCTAGGGGTCCAGCAGCCGAGGTTGGAGATGGAAGGATTCGAGTTCGATTCTAATTTGGAGTAAAATGTTTTGGCTAAAATTATAATCTATTATATGTTTTCGGAGTGGAGGAATTTTCAAGCACGTGTAAATTATGGTATTCCTGAGGAACCAGGGACTTTTGGTGAATCGTCGGAGCAATGCATTCTGGAATGATTCTAGCCTTTTTTGTTTTTGATGCAGCCCATATGGGTGATGCGTATGTTAATTCTGGTCAGATTGTCGATGTGTAAATGAGAAGTTTGTTTTTTAGGTTGAGATTACTGTTGTAGGTGATAAGGGGGTTTTTACAACTGTAATGCGCATTTCGTACTTTGTATTATATTTTTAATGTAACATTTTATAGGTATCATGCATGTAATGTAATTAAATGTAAAAGCCCAAATGGGGTGTGAATAAATAAATAAATAAATAAATTCATAGAATCCCACAAGAGTCCACACGTCTATTAGTATCCGTAATCAGCGCGAGTGGCCTGAGTTGACATGGCAATAAAGAGTGAACCCTGACTGATAGGGAAACTGGTTTGGCTGCTATCGCCTATCGCCATCGCCACCAGTGTTCAGCGCTCCGCTCTCCTGCTCCCTTATCTGCCTATCGCCTATCACCTATCGCCTATCGTGTCCAGGCCGAGACCCGAATATATACCTATTGTCAGCCATCACGTTTCCGCCATTGTTTATTACTACATTGTGCAAACGAGTACGTATTATTATACTTTATCAATTGTGGAAAACTATATACCATTTGGATTAATATCACACAGGTTTATATCAAATGATGTTTAATATTTCATATGATTTGTTTGTGATTGTTTTTAACTGGGAATCTATTGAGCTCGAGGCCTCTTGAAGATACGAGGTCCCTGACAATCTACAGGTTCACCAGCTGATTTAATAACATTCTACTTTACACAGTAGCGGCTCGTGACTTTTGAGTGTTTTATTTTTTTTGTTTACAGTTACTCCACATAGGAAGCTCTGAGGGAAATAATTTCCCTCAAGGTCTTTATCATCTTTGGGGATGCTGCGTGGTAGGTCTTTTAGAGGATAGGAAGGAGTGAACTCGGGTCTTGAAGAGACACATGTTGTAGGAGGTAAAAAATACAGAGGCCGGCAGATCATTCCACAACCGAGCTGTTGAACACAAGTACATTCTCATGTAACAAATATCAACAGTGTGCAAATGTTGGGCCCGGGTTTGGCGTGTTTCCCGACTATGCACCAGTGCCGAAGGAATCAATGATGTTAGTTGCTCAGAGCATCTTCCATTAAAATACCGGTAGAACAAGGACAGCATTCTCACCTGACATCTGTGCTCCAAAGATTGCAATCCGTTTGTTAAGATAGGCGAATCTATCAAACGGACCGCCCGGTTCTGCAGAGAGTCAAGGGTTTTTGGTGTCATGTAGCCGAAAATTACTTTTAGTTTTAGTGGGGCACTGCCCCATCCAACTGAAAGAATCCTGAAATCATCGTATAAAAAAAAAGATGTGTCGAAAAAAATTTCAATCGTTTTGAGCTACATCAACATCAAAAAGGTCGTATTTTTCAATATTGCTACTTAGAAGTCATGAGCCGTCACTGTATTACGCCTGTTACAACCAAAACTACTCACACGGAAATTGTGGGGCGCCCAGTGTAAATACCAGAAAACGAAAAAATATGAATGGTAGGTCGTTTTGGATGATTGTAATACAGTCGCTTACCGAACGATTTACATACGAACGAACCTGCCCCTACTAAATGCTTCTGGCGAACAAGACCACTTAATGACTAACTGTCACATTACGGTGTTGCCACTCATAGTGCTGGTTAGGGAAAGTAGGGACTGGATAAATATAAATTAAAGTAGGAACCAGCCACATTATCATTACAGAACGTAACAACATCCATGCACTTTTTGTTCGGTACTTTTACCAAAGTACTCGTACATAGATACATACTCGTACTGCTTACAACTCTATAAGTTTCATTGTAGAACAAAGCTACCTCGACATAATGCTTTATTTGACTTTATGTAGAGATTGATTAATTGTTATAATTTCGCCATCTACCCGCAGGCCTCCGTGGTTGATAGGCGTCGAATCCGGAGGTCGCGGGTTCAAATCCCGGCGTGCGCATGTAAATTTTGTTTGATTAAATTGTGTTATTTCACAATGTATTCATTTAAAATAATATGTAGTATATTTGCAGCACGTTTCAGAATAGTAAATACTGTCAGTATTGTCCTGGTGAAAGACCATCATTCAGAATCGAAACGTAGTCGTTTTTGGTGACTAGATCTGAATAGCCAAGTACTTTCCCATCTCATTCCCTTCCTCAATACTTTCAACCTCACAACATACCCCAATTGGGGATGCCATGGTCTCCCTGGCTCCAGACGGTTGGCAGCAGCGGGGACTCACGTGGACTTGCGTGGTATCACATTAAAAAATGTAGATTACAATGAATTTTTCAATAGATAAGATCGCTGTCTATAGTTTAACTCGCGTATTGTCTAACATAGTTTAAGTGTGAATCGTGATAAAGCATTATTAGATTATTACTTAAATTCTAAGGTAATCAAAATCATTGTTTTATTCCTTATCTTCGAGTGATATTACGCAATGGCCAACGAGTCATCCTTAATACGATTCTCGTGTATAATAAATAAATAATAATTTATCGTGTATTTATTACACACAGTTATTATTCGATGAATGTTTACATTCGTTGTTATTATTTTAAATAATATTTCACATATTCGCTGTATTTTGTTAAAACCTATCAGGAAATATTTAAGTAGTTGCGTACGCATTTGTTCGTTAGAGAGAGATCATATTATTTAATCAATAAAGAAAAATATAATACTAATTAACTAACTATCACGATACTGATAACAATATTACCAACCCCAGTGAGATGTATGGCAGTGAGGCATGGAACTGACAGAGGAAGGATGAAAGTACACTGAATGCCGTAAAAATGAAATCTCTGAGGCGAACGTGTGCTAAAACCATATGGTAAGATCGTGTGAAAAATGTTGAGATTTGTAAAGAATGCAAGGCTGATGTAAGCGTAATGAGTAAAATTAAGAAAGGGACGCTTAGATGATTTGTGCATGTAGAGCGAATGGACGAAGAAAGGAGTGAAATGAGAATGTATTACTCGAATGTGAATGGAAAAAGAAGTCGGGAACGCCAAAGGAAGGATGAAATACTTGAGTCGGGCCATGGCAAAAGTCGTAATAACAGAAGAGATTGTATGAGATGTTGTATGAATGTGAATTAAGCAAGAGGTGTATGCCAAGATTGAGTTGTTTGGTGGTCCGTCCTCTCTGCCTACCCCTGCGGTGAAACGGCTCGATGGTTAGTTAGTTAACATATTTGTCCATATTTAAAATATCACGTGCCTTGGAATTCCGACGTTTGAAAGTGAATTACAACCATTATTCTATTCATTGTAATTGTGTTTAATTGGTAGAACTTTATTTAATTAAGTGAATATATTAAATTTGATTAAGTATAAATTTTATCGGTTCGATATACGAGATAATGTATGTGACGCACCGAGGTGAGGGGACCCGTAGAATGCCGAAACGGCCCCCAAATGTCAACATTTTTGGGGAAAGCGAACCTGGGACCAAGTCAATAAAGTACTTAGGACTCGCTTTAGACTCAAAACTCAAAGCATATTCAAGAATAAGTAAAATCCACAAATCGCCCCTTAAGTTCTCTCTACCCCGTGCTTGGTAAGGATAGTAAATTATCCACAGACAATAAAATACTCCTATACAAAACCATTATCAGAACCATATTTTCATTGGCTGCATCTATTTGGGGAAACGCAGCAAAAACACACATAAAACACTTACAAACCCTGGAAAACAAGGTCATTCGTCTAATATCGAATGCTCCTTCGCGGATCAGGGTTAAGAGGAACGGCTGCCCTGAGCGTTTCATACGTAACTTAATTTTGATGTTTTAGTAAATAAGTACGTATGAGAAGTATTTTATTTATTTTTGTTTTAAATTATGAATTGTCATGAAAAAAAAAATATTTTCGTAATTTTAGGGGTATATTAGAAAATTATTTGCGGATTTACTGTATTTTTTTAATGATATTTGGTATGTAAATATGATTGTACATAAAAATATAAATCAAAACATAAAAAAAATCTTTTTTCGGGTCGATGTTTTAAATTACATACGGCAAATTTGTGTTCCAACGTAAATTGGTGATTTTAAATTTAATTTAAATTCCACCATAATGCTTATTTTAATTATTTTATTTTACATTTAATTATATTTTCAAAGCAATTATAATTTTTTTTACATCACCGTTAGCCCCCAATTAATTGTTAAAGGTGCCCCTAAAATCGCGAAACACCAATTCCTTTAATGGCCTATATTTCATAATGTAAAACAAAAATAAATAAATTACTCCTAATCCGTACTAGATATTAACTATTCTTTTTGATGAAAAAAAAAGATCATTTGGTGTAGGTGAGTATTTTGACCCTAAATCCAAAATTATGTTTTGTATGAAACAGGCGGCGCAGCCGTTCCTCTTAACACTCTACACAAAGACACAAACATTCCTCTGATAAAGGAACTAATTACATCACTTTCTCAACCATTTTATACCGGATTACCGGAAAATCCAACTATAAAATGTCTACATTTAAATAAAAAAGACCAAAAACGGTCCTCCGAACGGAGGAACCCCTGCAGCATCTCTGCACTTAGTTTTTAGCTTATTTTTCTCATCCCCACAATTTTAATAAAACAAACAAAACGTGATGCTTAAATAAATCCTTTAATTGCATGAGAACAGGGTTATTTTTTATAGTAATAGTATTCTGAATTTAAATTATACCAAAGACCAAAAAGGCGAGGGGACCAGCTCGTAGCGGCTTTACGCTGCATCGTAGAGATCTTCGAACGAGAATACCCTTAGTGCACAACTAATATTGGAGCATGATATCAACGTATGCAATATTTTGTTCAAACATTTATTAATTATTAACAACGCATCTGTCTTTCCTAACCGGACCTCTTCAAAGCCCGCATTAATAAATCCCTCTCGACAGCCCCCTTCTTGAACAGCCTTGTAACGTTGCCCAACCGGGTGGCAATATAGTTCCACGTATATAGTTTGTGCACCGTACAGACAGGGGCGCTCAAGTGGGGTGTCTAATAGAAAAAAAAACAATAATAATTATAATAATGTAAACACATTAATTTCATAAACTTGTTTTAAACCACATCAATTTAATAAAATGATCGATCTGTTCCGGAACCACCCTTCCTTCACAAACAAAAATAATGAGAGACATACATAAATATTTAGGTGTTGGAGTGGGAGGCGACCCCTAAATATTAAATAGTATATTGGAATAATCAATTAAATTAGTCTTATAGCCCTATTCTAGATATTTGTCCAGTGATCCGCTCTGCACCTCCTGAAAAAACCTTAATTACACCTTCCCCTTTGGTCGCCTCCCACTCCAACACCTAGGTAGTTTTAATACAATCCTGACGAAGGAAGGGTACTTCCGACACAGGTCGATCATTATATCAAATGAAAGTGTTTTAAAACGAATGTATGTGTTTGTAATATAATTATGGCAAGCCACAAACTAAACGCTTTTCACAAATATGTAATAATAATAATTGTAATTACATTAAATAATCGAGCTTTGTTTTAACCACTTTTATATTTAACGCAAACCGGTTTCGGAACAACCGTTCCATCATCGGAACAAAATATATACTAAACGATATTACAAAATTATATATATTAGGTATCACAGTGTGTTAGTAAAGAGTGGGGGAATAGAAGGAGATCGAGGGAGGGGTGAAAGGAAACATATTTAAAATGGGGTTGTAAGACAGGTGTTTTGATTGTCGTTATTATTAAGGGATTTCTTAATTTCCGAGGCATCTAAATTATCTAAGCGCTTACCCTTACTATTAATGTGAAGAATATTAATCCCCGTATTTTTATCAAATAGCTTGAAATAATATGATTAGCGAATTCGGAAAAAATATTCTTTCGTTCTAATGTCGAAATTACGGCTTGTTTTTCCGATATAAACATATTTGTAGTTATTATCGGAACCCGCATAAAATGATAAATATTTCTTAGGTGCATGTCTATTATAAGGGGAAACATAATTAATTTGTTGTACATAATTAAATACAGTGTTCGATAACACAGTCATATTATTATATTGTTGCGAATGATAAGGTACATTCAATTGACCATGAAAAGTAATAAGATTTACCAAAAAAAACAAATATTCAGAGTAGTTCGATTCGATTAACGTGTGTTGATAATATTATTAATTTAAGTGTCTCGGTCTTTATGCAAGGCTACAGATCCAATCGACATGGCAACACCTGACAGTGAGCACAATATTTAAAATAAAAGATCGTAAATGTACGTGTTTGCGATGCATGGGAATTTTCTGACCAATATTTTAATGGGAAGAGCGGTGTTATTTTTCGGTGAAATTCATATTGTTTTTCAATGAAATTCGCGTTATTTTGGTGAAATTCGCGTTATTTTGGTGAAATTCGCGTTATTTTGGTGAAATTCGCGTTAATTTTTGGAGAAGTTCGCGGTATTTTTTGGGAAAACATGGTTATTTTTCCAAGTTCAAAAAGGTGCAAAAAGGTAATTCACATTTTTTCAATAAGAAACTCCACTGAAAAATATAATGGCAAACGCCGATTTTGAATATATAACTTTAATTATAACTTTATACGTACAATTTACTAATCGTTATTTAAAAGTGAATGAATAATTATGTACTATTGTATGAAGCTATCACTTTGTGGTTATCCATTATAATCAAATGAAACACTTAAACTTTGTTTTAACCACTTTTATTTTACACGCCTACCGGTTTCGGAACAACCGTTCCATCGTCAGCGCAATTGTACTCTAAACAATATTACAAAATTATGGAAGAACATACATAATAAATCCACAGTGGGGGTGGAGGGCGTGGCTATTGATTAGAAAAGAGTGGGGAAAGAGATAAAGATTGAGAGAGGGGTGAAAGGAAACATATTTAAAATGGGTCTGTAAGATAGGTTTTTTGATTATGAATAAATAATAATAATAAAATAATACCTTTATTTCATCAGAACAAAGAGGCGAGTGTAATACTCTGTCTGCCATATTAAATAGTATATTAAAAATAATAAAATAATACATTTATTTCATCAGAACAAAGAGGTGAGTGCAATACTCTGTCTGCCATATTAAATAATATATTAAAAATAATAAAATAATACCTTTATTTCATCATAACAAAGAGGTGAGTGCAATACTCTGTCTGCCATATTAAATAATATATTAAAAATAATAAAATAATACCTTTATTTCATCAGAACAAAGAGGTGAGTGCAATACTCTGTCTGCCATATTAAATAATATATTAAAAATAATAAAATAATACCTTTATTTCATCAGAACAAAGAGGTGAGTGCAATACTCTGTCTGCCATATTAAATAATATATTAAAAATAATAAAATAATACCTTTATTTCATCAGAACAAAGAGGTGAGTGCAATACTCTGTCTGCCATATTAAATAATATATTAAAAATAATAAAATAATACCTTTATTTCATCAGAACAAAAGAGGTGAGTGCAATACTCTGTCTGCCATATTAAATAATATATTAAAAATAATACCTTTATTTCATCAGAACAAAGAGGTGAGTGCAATACTCTGTCTGCCATATTAAATAATATATTTAAAATAATAAAATAAAAAAATTTCATGATGTGGAAATATAATATTAAATAAAAACGAAAAATAACATATTTAGCACTTATGCTACGGTGGCTAGAGGGAAATTCTCCATCTATGATGTAGGGGCGCCCTGCCAGTGGGCGACGGCCTGGACAAGAGTGTTTTCCGATCTCCGGTAGCGCTGATTATGAAAGGAATTTAAAAGGTTGAAAAGGGTGTTGAGTTGACGTTGCCCTGACGATGGGACGGTTGTTCCGAAACCGGTAGACGTGTAAAATAAATGGGATTAAAACAAAGTTTGAGCGTTTCATTTGATTAAAATAATTATCTCATCAAGCACCTTGTTATATTGGTACCACTGTATTTGGAACATATGACGTCACAAGTGTATTCTGCTTTTTGTTTAGTATGAATATTTTATTTTTCCGTTTTGTTTTGTATTTTAAATATGTATTTTTTTAGGTTTGGTGAAATTTAAGCTTATTTTGGATGGCTTTAAGCTCTATAATTATTATTCAATATAAGAAACTATCATTAATAACAGAAATTAGAGAATTCATAAGCAAACCAATTGTCAGAATGCATATGTTGATAAGGTTAATGCTTAATGAGTGGGATTATGAAAGGTACGCTTAGATGGTTGGGGCAAGTAGAGCGAATGAACAAAGAAAGAAGTGTAAGAAGAATATATGACGTGAATGTAAATGGAAGAAAAAGCCGGGACGCCCGAGGAAGACATGGCACGATCAAAGTGAATCAAATACTTGAGTCGGACCATGTCAGAAGTATAATAGAAGAGAATATATGAGACGACGTATGAATGTGAATGAAGCAAGAAGTGTATGCCAAGATCAAATTGTTTGACTGTCCGTCCATTCTGCCTACCCCTCTGGGGAAATGGCGTTATGGTTAGTTAGTTAGTTAATCCTCAATACTATTATTATTCTTTGAGTTTAAGTTTATAAAAAGGTACACAATGTTATTACTTATTTTTAGTTGTGATTTACTATGAATAGAATATAAAATTATCTACGGTAAAGCTCACCCTTGTTTTGACATTTGACATTCCAACCTCAAAACCGACCGGCCGTAGATTTGGAGCGTTCTGGCGGTCTTTTAAAAATTGAAACTGTGAGTATTATTTTTAACTAATTTTAGAAAAACTCATTTAAAAAAAAAAACTAAATATACTGGTATTTAAGTTTGAGCGTCATTATTGATAAAAAAAAAATAATAGAAAAAAATTGGGCAGGAGTTACTTATTGTGTTATTTTTTTTTTATTAAATCAATTAAGAATAACAGTACGCAGTGTCTTCGACATGAAGTCGGGTACGTTCCATTGTATGGCTAGGTATACTCATACAAGCTTATTAAAACCATAGACAAAGAAATATGTACAACGTACGATATTGCTTTCCTATTTTATAATAACGCAAATTCGAGTTTATATATTTCCACATTTATCATCACCATCGTCATCGGCATCCCATCAGGATTATAAATCCAATGCAGTATGAAAGGATAGTGGGGGTCTGAAAATATTTACTTTTGTTTATTTAAGCACAGTAATTCATACCTTTCCACGTGTATCATCTTTCTATTTATGTGTATATATCACTCATAGAATAAAGAAGAACACAAGAAATGAGATGTGGGCATGCTTTACATAGTCAGCTCGCCTTACTGCGATTGTGGGTCAGAGGATACTCTGTACCATAATTTCTATTTATGTATATATCACTCACAGAATAAAGAAGACATCAAGAAATGAGATGTGGGCATGCTTTACATAGTCATCTCGCCTTACTGCGATTGTGGGTCAGAGGATACTCTGTACCATAATTTCTATTTATGTATATATCACTCACAGAATAAAGAAGACCACAAGAAATGAGATGTGGGCATGCTTTACATAGTCAGTCAGCTCGCCTTACTGCGATTGTGGGTCAGAGGATACTCTGTACCATAATTTCTATTTATGTATATATCACTCACAGAATAAAGAAGACCACAAGAAATGAGATGTGGGCATGCTTTACATAGTCAGCTCGCCTTACTGCGATTGTGGGTCAGAGGATACTCTGTACCATAATTTCTATTTATGTATATATCACTCACAGAATAAAGAAGACCACAAGAAATGAGATGTGGGCATGCTTTACATAGTCAGCTCGCCTTACTGCGATTGTGGGTCAGAGGATACTCTGTACCATAATTTCTATTTATGTATATATCACTCACAGAATAAAGAAGACCACAAGAAATGAGATGTGGGCATGCTTTACATAGTCAGCTCGCCTTACTGCGATTGTGGGTCAGAGGATACTCTGTACCATAATTTCTATTTATGTATATATCACTCACAGAATAAAGAAGACCACAAGAAATGAGATGTGGGCATGCTTTACATAGTCAGCTCGCCTTACTGCGATTGTGGGTCAGAGGATACTCTGTACCATAATTTCTTTGAGTGTCCTTAACAATGACTAATTTCCAAAATTTATGCACAAATGGTAAAACTTAAAATTGAACTCCCTACTAGTATTCCCCGCCTTCTAAGTCTCAACTCCCCCCAAATTAACAATTTATGAGCAAAATATGTTTATAAAAATGGCATTCAAATTTAAATAATTGGGAATTAACAACACATAAATATATATATATATACACTGTAACTTATTTGCCCAAATATTACATCCTGTTTAAAAGTAACTAATTTTAAGAACAATCTGTACTATTAGAATCTAACTGATTAAACATGGCCAAGACCGCCCTTAATGGGGAAAGCCATAAAATAACAACAACAACAGTTCAGCCATTACGGCCTTAAATTTCTAATACAAATAAATATTTCATCATAATTTCATTTCGATCAAATGAAAAGACAATATACAGGCAGTGTAAGAGAGACGAAGCGCTGTATTTTGGTTGGCTCTCTCGGGGGTAAAATCAAACGGTACTAAGTCAGAGGCTACACCAGCTTCCATTCAAATCTACATGGAAAGCAGAAATGCTAGATATAATATTGATGAAGATGACATAAATTGAACTGGTCTCATTAGCTAAGTTGGTTGAGCGTTGCCCCGGATAGGCAGAGGACCTGGGTTCGAGTCCCAGATGCGACTGAAATCTTTTTATTTTCTGTCATTTTTCCCGTTTTCGTCATTCATTTAGGTTATGTTAATATTATTTTCTTCAATGATTAAATATTACAATGAGGTATTTAGTCTCAATAAAAATAATTAATAATTAAAAATTGAATATTAATATAACTTAAGTTTATGTTTTATATGTACGCATATCTTTTACTTTTATATCCTTCATGAACTTGTATTCTTATATACTCTCTGATGTCATTGTACGACCTAATGCCACTTTTATTAACTTGTGACTTAACTGTAATAACGTAACTGTAAATTATTTGTGCTATATTCTCACGCTTGTGGTTAACTGTGGCATGTAATCATTATTTATGGTATATTTACGAGTATAGCATTGATATTAAATAAATAAATAATATATAGAATAAATCTGTTTTCTGAGAAACTCTAGAACTGGTGCCATGATTTTTTCCCTTTTTCTTCCTTTCTAATCAACGAAGTCATTTACATTAATAAGCTAATGAGATTTTAAATTCCTTAAATAACTCTACAGGCAAGTCACCATTTTTTAAAAACATAATGAATAAAAAATGTTTTTAATTGAAAGTATTGAAAGTATTGAAATCCGGGTAGTAAATAATTACTATGATGTTGCAAACAATGTAATATCATTGGCAAGTACGAAAACGACGCCAGGTCCTATACCTATTTCATTCATACAACATAGTCTTTGAATGTCTATCTCTGTCATGCATGACCAACGTTTAAATTAAGATTCACTGGAAGCATGAGAGTGTTTGTTACTCACGCCACATTGTGTGTTAATTTTGTTAAACAATGACGTGTGTGTAAGTTTGTAATGTATCGGTTGCCATAGAATTAATAGTATCGCTGTAACTTACCTCGTGATGGAAGTTTCGCTAAATCAGAATTCGTGGTATCCTCCGAGTGCAGGCGAATCATAACATCACCATACTCATCACCGATAATGACTCGCTACGTAGGACTCGCAATAAACAGGTATGGCTGGCTTATCGCATTCTCACGCGGTGTTTAATGTTTATGCAATCTTATAAAAAGCGTGACGCAGGCGAATGAATGGTCAATCGTTACGTGCTAGTTCAATTATATCCGGTAATCTGTTCCGTTCCTCGTATTCCCCTGAACAAATTCTCTCGACGTCACTGACGTAATAATGGATGATGAAACTTTTAAGATTTTAACCCATTTTCTGTTTTCTAGAAGGTTCGTGATCTGAGAATGACGATGTTATTTTCATATCGAACGAGTTCGTACTATTAATTAATATTACGAGTATGTGTTGAATTCGCGGTCGTGTGCCAAATGCTGACACGTGAAATAACGAGCTTTTCGCTTGAGACAACTTATCGCCCTTGTCAACAGTGTTGCGATAGGGAAATTTTCTGAAGAAAAATGGAACCCACATCTAAGAACATTCTAATATAGTACTTATCTTGGAAACGTATCAAAATATATTTCTAATTGTGCTTTTTTTACAGTTACTTCACACAGGAGGCCCTGAGGGAAATAATTTCCCTCGAGACTTATATCGTCTTTGGAAATGCTGTGTGGAGGGTCTTTTAGAGGAGATGAAATAGTGAACTCAGGTCATGGAGAGACCCATGTTGTAGGCTGGAGGAAACACAAAGGCCGGCAGATCATTCCACAGTCGAGCTGTTGAACAGAAAAACGAGTCGTAGAAGCGACTCGTTCCTATGTGACAAATGTCAACCGTGTGCAAATGTTGGGCGCGCGTTTGGCGTGCTTCCCGATTATGCACCGGTGCCGAAGGGATCAATGACGCTAATTCCTCAGAGCATCTTCCATTAAAATATTGGTTGAACAAGGACAGCGTTTCCACCTGACGACTGTGCTCCAAAGATCGCAGTCCGTTTGTTAAGATAGGCGAATCTATCAAACTGACCGCCCGTTTCTACACAGAGTCAAAGGTTTTCAAATATTTTGGGGCTCCCGAACAGAGGTGGCTGCCAAATTCTACAGTGGGGCGCACGTGAGATTTGTACAGGGTCAACAGTTGTGTACTATCTTCGGGTTCTGTACAATACGCCCAGCTTCTGAGAGGCTAACTTTCCTCTGGCTTCGATGGAGCCCCCATACCCGAGCTGGTAACTTAAGGTTACACCAAGCTTAACAATGGAGGGCTTGTTGGGAAGATTTAGTTCTTATTGTTAGTTATGCCAACCAGAATGACGTTGTGAATATACCCACTGCTTTTGGACAAAGGCACTATAAACCTCTCTCCACTAAGCTCTATAATTCACTTCCACCAGCAATAAAAAAAACTGACAAATCAAAACCTGGCTCCAAAAAATCAAAGAACTGATTTATCCACCATTTTGAAAAGAACGTCGTAAGATCTTAAAACAATCAGTTTTTTTTTTTTAAATAAAACCCAGCCTCATTCGGCACAGGAACCCCCAGTGAGGAGAACTAAAAACATAGTAAATTATCTTATTAGCCTTATAATTCGTTATTATGTAAATAAAAAAAGAAATGTATTGATACTAAATGAATAAAAATCTTCCCCGGCTGGGCGACGCTGTGATACGAGTTATAGGAAGGGAATGAAGGCTTCGATTAGTTAAACCAGGCCTTCGTGAGATTCGGATTATATGAACGGTGATAGACAAAAATAATTGCAGGGGACTCGTTACACAATGCTATGTAGTATACGGTTCTATGCCATTTGCCCCCCCCCCCGGGATAAAGTAACATTTATCCCTTTCAGATATAATAATAATATTTGTATAGCGCCGTTTTTGTGAAAAATCACATCAAGAGCGCTGCACAAATACTACTCGCTAGGGTTTATCTTACTATGTACTAACAGATACATAAACATACTTACTAGGCAGATCTCTCCATTACGAAGTTTTCACTTGAGAAGATATGAATTTGCACACATGGGACATAATATTAGAAACACTGCACATTGTATGATATTGCAGTTACTGTTTAAATCCTATTTGTCATTGATATTATATTTATTAGACGGTTATTGGCAAAAGAAGAGTAGATGTTTATTTGAAACGTTATTTTATTTGAGATTTTGGATAATAATTACTCACAGTTACAAATATTTATAGTTATTTACAATGTCGCGGACTATGAAAAGTGTCAAATGTTTCTGTTAATTACCTTAGGTAGGTACTAACGGCTAGCTTCGCTATGTTAATTAGGTATGTAACTGAACCATTCATGGATATGACTTTCCGAAGAGATGTGTTTTGAGTTTTACTCTGAATTCTGTCGAGAATTTAATCAATCTTAGATCGTATGGCAGTTTATTCCAGGCTTTAGGGCGTGACACGCTGAAAGCACTCCTAGTATCCGGTTTGCGCTTTGGTTCCTCAGATTGATATCTTGGATAAAAACCTCATTCGTTATTGAAACCTAGAACATATACTCGTATATGCTAAAAATGTATATGTCGGTATCTTATTTCATTTCCTCAAGGAAAAAAAATGTTTTTTTAAAAACAATTAATTGTTTTTTGTGGTTAGTTTTTAGTAACACCGAACAATAATATTTTTTCAAATCTTGTGTACCTGCTGTTCGTTTACGCCCGATCTGACACACTCGTAATGCTTATGTTAGCTGGCCATAAACAATAATTTGAGGCGCTGAGAACCAGAGAGGCTTATACGCCTTTTGAGTAGTTTTCAGAAAAAATGCTTTTCAAGTTTTTGACAATTTTGTTAATCTTTTCATTTCATCAATCCATTTTGATTTCACTGATGCCAAACAAACTAAAGCTACAAAATAAAAATTGTAATTTTATATTATCTAAATAATAATCTTTTCTTGGTTATTGATTTATTTAAGTAATAACAATGCGCACTGAAAACCAACGTTTTTACTGACTATAATATTTCAACGATATCTCAAATACCATATTAACAGTTTTTCAAACATTTCACCTCTGTTCCCATTATGTTTTAAAATGCTAGAAAACTACGTTTATTTACAATTATTAATTTCGTTTTCATTTGAAGACAATACAAAAGTAGTTTAACTTAATTCTATGATTACTTTTTCAAACGTTAAAGTTTAATTAGAATGAAGAAACTATTAATTAAAACTACAAAATTTATCATCAAATTTGAGAAAAATAAGGAAACTAACCAGATTTTTTCGGTGCATCATTTGATGACGATCCACCTATATTTAGTTGTGGAGTAGTGAAACTCATGTTTTGTTAACAAAAATCGTTAAATATTAAGATATAAAAAAGCGCGCGATTTCACCAACTGTTAAAATAATAATGTCAAGTATAGACACATTATAAAAATTAGAACACAGTAATGTAAGAATAGACAAATTATAAACACAAATAAAAAATTATTAAAGTAGGTAAATAATTAATAAAAAATATTAATAAAAAAATATTATGAATCATTGAATAACAAATTTACATTAGAAATTAATATTTTTATATGAAAATAAATTCATGTGATAACTAATTTATAAAATATTTGATTATTTATTAAATTTAATTCACTATTAACGCTTTTTCTGATTTCTAAAATTTCAAATTTGTCTAATTGTAAACCGGTTGTATTTGTATATAAAATGTTTAAACCTTTATTTACATCAAAAGAAATGCTTTTTAAAATATGATTTTCAAATTCAGAATAGTTGTTATCAATTAAACTCTAATACTGAAATTTCTACAAGTCTTTTTTATATAAAAATAGTTGAAATCGTTACAAATTAATTAATTCAGTTTGGTACTGTGATTGTCATATTGGAAAACATGAAGAAGACCCAAAAAGAAGCAAGAAGAGATTGGAAGAAGCAATACGGTAGAAAAAGATACTAACATTGTCAAGAAAGGGTCATGAAGAGCCAAGAAGAAGAAAGATGAAGCAATTAGAGATTATACAAGATAAGAAACCAGAAGAAGCAAGGAGAGACAAGAAATAAGCAAGAAGATTGAAGTAAAAGCAAGGAGAGACTAAAATAGTGAAGAAAGGTGAAGAAGAGTCTCGCAGAAACCATAAAAGGTAATAAAATGGCAGATGCAGAAGAAGAAGCGGCAAGTAAAAAGAAGCGAGTAACTAAAACCAACCCTCAATAAATTGTTTGTATACCTTCCCATCCTACATTTGAATATTGGTTCAAGGTTGCCTGCAAACCAGTTGAATAAACTCCATTATCCTTCCCATGCTCAGAGCACGTATTCCGAGTCCTAATAAAACAGTGCCCCTGGTGTAACAGTTGCTCCGGGACAAGCGTGCTCTTGGCTGGGTGATACATTCGAATCGTATCGTATACGACTATAGTGTAAAGCTTCCTCGAGATTTAAACAAAATATTGGATTAAATGGGATGAGTAGGAAATAATATTTTCTGAATTAAATGATACGCACGTAACTAAATTACCCTGTACTCGTACGAGTCATGTCATGTCATGTACATAACTCAATTGCAACAAGTTTCTGTTAGTTCTTTTTTACATGAGAATTTTTTTAGATGGAGGACTACTATAAGAAACAGTTACCTACGTGACAAAGTTATCGTAAAAGATATTTCCCGCACAAAATCAACAAGCATCATTAATATCATCATCTTGAGATGACGCTGTATTCTCCGGTAATCTTTGTTTCATAGTAACAGGTTTAAAATGCAAATAAAATTATATTTGTCGGTATACGTGAGGAAACGCATTTTTTTTAAATCTCCTAATATGTTATTACGATAGGTAGATGAAATAAATTGCAATGGTTTTCACGGGTGCATAATTCAGTACCTACCTACCAGTAACTTGTTCGATTTTGTTGTTTATTTAGGTGTCATTATTGATTGTTTTTTCAAGTGGGATTTACAAATAAATAAGGTTTGTGTACGACTAAGATCAATTGTTAGTAGATTATTTAAATTAAAATTCTTTGTTCCAATATGTACACTTCGAATAATTTATTTATCATTAGCGGAATATGTTATAAGGCATGGAATTACAGCCTGGGACTTTCCTGTAGAACAAACATCAATCATGTTCAATCAGTGCAAAATTCATTGGTTAAATTATTAGCTCATAAAAGTTTATACGAACAAAGGCATAATATTCCATATATTATCAGAGTCTCCAAACCCTTTCAGTTAGATAATTTTTTTGTTACAAAATTATATTTCAGCACATTAATAACCCTATATATAATACAAACAGACTAGAGCACACTTACAATACTCGTCTCAATTTCAATGAAGGATTAATGGTTCCTAAGCATACAAACAAATATGGACGAAGAACTTTAGATCACATGATTCTTAGCTGTATAAATATGTTACCCGCTGAAATAAAAAAAAAACTGTATTAAAACTAAGCAGTTAATAAATATATTGAAAGCGTGGCTAGCTGAAAGAAGCTATTTGTATTGGATAATAAGGAAATAATGTATGATTTATTATTGTCGTTTATGTTTTTATTTTAATTATTTCATTAATATGTTTTTGTAGAAATATTTTTTAGTAAGATTCTTAAGAAATATCTGTATTTTAAGTTTATTACATATGTTTTTTTTAATGTTTTTTATTTATTTATTTTATACATATATTTTGTAGCCTTATCTGTAAATTCTGAATTTTGAATAACAAGCTCCAGTTAGACAAACGATAAAAAAAGTAGTTTATCGGAACTTTTTGCATTGTATTTTTTCTATTGTAAAATGTAAATAATAATTTTTTTTTTTAAAACTAAACTTTAAATGGTTAAAAAAAATTATTCGAATATTTCTCAAGTACATACATTATTATTACGTATGGTCAGTAAAAATAATAATGTTTTATTATCTTCTTTTTTTATAACAAAATAACAAATAATGGTATCCTCACTGGAATTTCCCGTGCTGAGGATTTCATTTACAAAATATTAAATTATATTATATTAAATTGATGTGCTCGATGAAAAAAAATTAGGTGTTTAGGACCATACTATAAGTTTTTTGTCCAAATGTTGTGTTTGTAGTTCCTTGTTGTATCTGTTTTTGACTCTGAGATCTAGTGTTTCAAATACGTATGTGTGAATGTTGTTATTTCTTGTTTTTTTTTTGTATTTGTGAATGTACAGTAGTATTGTTTTAGACTTTAGAGTATAATTGTTTTATTGACATAATGCAAAGTTTGTTAAAGATTTCGTCAGTGCTAATTCTTAGAGGAGTTTTAAGTATAATTTTCATGATGGCTTTTTGTATTCTAATGAGTAAATTAAGAATGCAGGTGGACCTCGTCTTTCGTACATGATTGGTTCCTGAAAATGCGTGTTAGCGAAAGTTAAATGTTCGAAAGAAGAGGGATGTAAAAAAAAAACATAAAAATTGTACTTTGAAATTTTTATTTATCTTAAATTACTAACTAAGTACATATATATATATATTCTCTTAATAAACTTGTCAAGGGTTAGTTGTATTTTACTACTTTTTTTCTTTTCTTCATAGAGATTTCTGTAACATGCAGTTTTATTATCGCCCCACGCACTTGAGATATGCATTCTCCATTGGGATCACATTCTTCCATAATATTCAAAGATGTCTCGAGATGCGTAAAAGCTTCGTTCATGGTTCTTCTTCCTCACTTCCAATTTGTAAACTATTTTCGTTCTCTTGTCGGTCCATTAGAAATTCATTAGTCAAGGGTTCAGAATGAGATTCAATCATCTCATTAACATCTTCACTGTTAACATCTAGGTTTAGTTCATTCATTAGGTGAACTATTTCAAGGTTTCTAGAGTTTCAGTAAAATTTATGAAATCACTATCATTTGTGGGCATAGTTGCTTCCATGAACCTTTCATTGTTGACTCTTTTATTTCAGGCCATGCGTCTCCAATATGTTTATTGCGTTCCATATGTTATAATTGTTCGGGAAATGTTTTAATGTGGGCCCGCCTTCCATGTCAGTTGCCTCGATGGCCTGATTCATTATCGACCGTATATAATATTGTTTAAACGTAGCTATCACTGTTTGGTCCATTTGTTCTATGAGATACGTAGTATTGGGGGGAAGAAACACAATATTGATTTCTGGGTATAAATTTTGTATAGATTTTGGGTGTCCTGGAGCATTATCTAAGATTAAAAATGCTTTAAATGGTAAATTATTAACTTCACAATAATGTTTTACTGCTGGTACGAAATGTGAAGTGAACCAATCTTTAAATATTAAAACAAAAACCCAGGCCTTTTTAATGGATTTCCAAATGACTGGAAGCTTTTTTGTATCTTTCCCTTTCAATGCTCTAGGATTTTCTGCTTGATAAGCTAACATTAGCTTCAATTTTAAATCACCAGCTAAATTCCTTCCTCAATAAACCAGTCTCATCTACATTTAATATTTGACTAGGGGTGTATTCTCCATCTTCAATAATTTTGGACAATGACGAAATAAAGTCTTTTGGAGCATCTTTATCCGCATCAGTTGATTCTCCATTGAATTTAATATTGTGTAAAGGAATATCTTTTTTTAAAATTTGAAAACCAGCCGTTACTTGCATGAAACACTGTGTTAGAATCTTCGTTTAGTCTAGCCTTCCAATCTTTATGCCAACTTAGAACCTTAGTTTGAATCATTGAAGTACTCAGAGGGATGTTTTCTTGATTTTGATTACTTATCCAATAACACAAAGATTTCTCCATTTCATCCATCACTATGCAGTGCCTTTTGGAAACAATTTTTGATGATGTATTTCCAAATTTTTTTACATATTCTTTAATTTTATGTTTATTCTTTAATACCGAACATATCGTAGACCTGTTTATATCATACGAACGGCCGATTGAAGCATAAAACTTCCGATTTTCAGAGCGTTTAATTATGTCCATCTTCGTCTCGATTGTATGAAGTTAAAACGAGTACGAAATATTTTAAACAAAACTCGCAGAACAATGCGAACAGTACGTGCGCTGACGCAAAAACTAAAACTGCTGTCGAGATCAAACGGGAGTGTGTACAAATTAGTACAAACAAACGCATGCGTTCGTACTCGCTCGCGCTCGTATGTTAATGCATATGTACGAACAGAACGTATAACTTTTCACAGTACGGACCTGGTTCATATGCAGTTCAAAGTGCGACAGGGAAACAACTGCACGGAAACAAAACATTTTAGCATTATCGCCAAAAAATTTAAAAAAAAAAAAACGATTTTTCAAAAATGTGCGAAATAGCGAATTGTGCAAAAGTCGAATGTTCGAAAGCCGAGGTCCGCCTGTATTATCGTTAGCACTGCCTCATACAATAATACCATTATCTGATAGAGATTGGCAGAGAGACATGTAGATCTTAATCAAATCTTTTGTACTGAGGGCATTCCTGATTGTTTTAAAAGTGTAAGTTAAGTTTTAAAATTTGATATTTAAATAAATAATGTGGTCAGGGCGTTATGTGTTTAACATTTTCCAATGATAGATAATTACATTGACCATTGTAAAGCTATGAATTTCCAAGTTAAGGTTTGTGTCTGAATGTTTAGTATTGTTTTATTTTTAAATTTTTTAAAGTGATTTATTTGGTTTTATTAGCAATAAGTGTAGTTATTGATAGTCTAGCCAATAATAATAGCATGGTGGTAATTTCTTCTAAGCAACCAATTAATACTTTATTTAAGTAAATCATATTTAATAATTTTATTATTAAGTTTCCTTCATCTCCTCCATTCACCGTTTTAATTATGTATTTACTTACATTATTTTTAACAATATTACGAGTACGATACAATTTTGCCCTTCCTTTAGTTCACTTTGAATTGATTTCTAACAAGTCGTTGTTTGAAACGTTACGAGATTGAATGTGTTCCCCTGACGTGACTGGCATCAGACTACAAGTTTGTATATCTTTATGACCGAGAAGTAATCTGTAATTTTCCACAGATGTCTGACGTGGATCTTTGCGTACTACTCGTAGTTCATAGAAGGTTATTTCCGACGCCATATGTTACGGTGGAAGCATTACGTAGACGATTAGAAAACATAATTGAAAACACTGATTAACGGCCTTTCCAACTATTCGAATGATTAATCTGAGTCACCGATCAGCCAAGTGTTTTGTTAAGTGTTCTCTCTGTTTACCTGTTTCCAAGCATATGTATCCTAAATTATCTATGGAGGTGCCTGTCCACTATAAAATAGTGTCCGCCCACTTTCATACACGATAAAATAGAAGTCGCCCACTTTTAAGACAATGCACTAACAACAAAGTAAAAACTTTCAAAATAAAATTAACACAGATCAGTTTATTTTGTATTTATTATGAAAAATATCATTTGTTTTAAAAACTAATACATAAACCAACATTTTATACGTAACAAACGTGTGTTAAAAATATGTTTAAAATATAATAATTGTTAGCTTGACTTTTGATAATGCCTCAAAGCACATGATTCGTTTCGTACATTTGACGTTTCTCAATGAGTGAAAAAACAAGACAAAATGTAGCTTATAATTTGTAAAATAAGTTGGGTTCTCTTCAGTTTTATTTGGAACATATAAAAAACATTTTTTGACATTCGAACACGGAAATAAAACTTTGTCTTTCAATATTTGAATCGCGTAAAAAAGATCGTAAACTGAAAATGACATTTGACATTTCGGTGATGTCTGTTCACCTAGTTGACAATTTTTATAACTAGTCTTCTACTGGGAGGAAGTGAATCTACAAAAATCGATACCCTAAATTGATCGTAAATTAGATCGAGAATTTCGTTGGAAAGAGCGAATGTGTGCATTTGAACAGTGTTGAAGCAAAATTAGATCGACAATTTTGTTGGAAAAAGCGAATGTGTGCATTTGAACGGTGTTGAAGCAAAATTAGATCGAGAATTTCGTTGGAAAGAGCGAATGTGTGCATTTGAACAGTGTTGAAGCAAAATTTGATCGATAATTTTGTTAGAAAGATCGAATGTGTGCATTTGAACGGTGTTGAAGCAAAATTAGATCGAGAATTTCGTTGGAAAGAGCGAATGTGTGCATTTGAACAGTGTTGAAGCAAAATTTCGGCATATATTCTAAAATAAACTTCGAGGGATATAATTTAGTATTTTTAAAATAATGGACTCTACCAAAACCTTGTTCCGACTTTGACTTAAATGTTCTCTCAAATGTATATTTTAAAATCCACCGCCCCAAAATATCCAAGAAGCGTCTAAACAAAGAAAGTTTACGGCCAATTTCACCATACAAACTGAGCGATCACTAAATTAATTGTAGATCATATAAATATTATAGTATCGGTGTCACCAGCAAGAATGATAGCAATTTTTAGTGGGAGACACAACCTACGCCTTGAACTGAAGAATTTACACGCAAGTAGTTTTATTGTATGTGAAAATCATAAACTAATTAACAAATGAGGGAGAAAAACAAACCAATACCCAATACATACTAGGGTATTAAATAAATACAGTGACCACGATCAGAAGTATTTCACTTACATTAATTAAGTAATCAATAGAGGTGGTATTTATGTGTATCGAAATGAATAAAATAATCTAATCTATTTATTTTACAAACCTTGAAATGTGTCTGTAAAAATAAATAAATAAATCGAAACTAGTATAGCAAAAAAGGGCGGGTAGCGTGTTTTATTGTACTCAATCGTACACTAAATTAATGCAAACACTCAGCTGTTTTATTGTACTCAATCGTACACTCAATTAATGCAAACACACAGCTGTTTTATTGTACTCAATCGTACACTCAATTAATGCAAACACACAGCTGTTTTATTGTACTCAATCGTACATTCAATTAATGCAAACACACAGCTGTTTTATTGTACTCAATCGTACACTAAATTAATGCAAACACACAGCTGTTTTATTGTACTCAATCGTACACTAAATTAATGCAAACACTCAGCTGTATTGTACTCAATGTACACTCAATTAATGCAAACACACAGCTGTTTTATTGTACTCAATCGTACTCAATTAATGCAAACACACAGCTGTTTTATTGTACTCAATCGTACACTAAATTAATGCAAACACACAGCTGTTTTATTGTACTCAATCGTACACTCAATTAATGCAAACACAGCTGTTTTATTGTACTCAATCGTACACTCAATTAATGCAAACACACAGCTGTTTTATTGTACTCAATCGTACACTAAATAATGCAAACACACAGCTGTTTTATTGTACTCAACACTAAATTAATGCAAAGCTGTTTTATTGTACTCAATCGTACACTCAATTAATGCAAACACACAATGTACTCAATCGTACACTAAATTAATACAAAGCTGTTTTATTGTACTCAATCGTACACTCAATTAATGCAAACACACAGCTGTTTTATTGTACTCAATCGTACACTCAATTAATGCAAACACACAGCTGTTTTATTGTACTCAATCGTACACTCAATTAATGCAAACACACTTTTCTTCTTACATTGACTATAACTTCGACATTTACTAATTATGAACACAAAAATCTGCTTACTCGTACTATAATTCTTTTTTTAATATAACTCTACGGAGGAGGCTCTGAGGGAAATAATTTTCCTCAAGGCCTTTATCATCTTGGGAGATGCTGTGGGGTGGGTCCTTTAGAAGATAGAAAGGGGTGAACTCGGATCTTGAAGAGATCCATCTTGTAGGATATCATTCCACAGTTCATTCCACAGTCGAGCTGAAGGGCTCAATGACGCTAGTCCCTCAGAGCATCTTCCATTAAAATACCGGTAGAATAAGGACAGCATTCCCATCTGACGTCTGTGTTCCAAAGATTGCAATCTATAAGCGAATGTATCAAACGTACCGCCCGCTTCTGCACAGAGTCAAGAGTATTGTTGTTACAATACTAAATATTCTAGTACTCTCATTTACTTAAATTACTCATATTCCCCACACACAGGCAGCCTATGTGGGTTCCCATTTCTTACTATTGTAACTTAAACAACATGCATTTAAAAAAATTGTATGTAATTTATCTTAAAAACTGTGGGAAAAAATAAAGGAAAAAAAAACAACCTCTCAAAAAATGTGTATTTTGATTTTAATATGCATATTACAATTATGTTTTTATTTTATGTTTATTGTAATTATGTGTTAATTTTTATAGATACTAATCAAGTTAGCAGCAAGTTTAGTGGTGCCAAGCCTCGCTTCACATTGCCCGCCCCGAGTGCCCTCTGCCCACTGCCCTCTGCCCACCGTCCTACCGGGGAAGTCTAGCGAGGTTGATAATGACAACTAGTATGGCAAGGATATTTATAATTTGGACACCAACAACTTTATGAATTAAATTTAAATTATTATAGCCGTTCTAGAAGAACTAGTTTACAGTATTCATAAATTAATATAATTCAGTTACGACTAAAATTTGCGGAGTTGCAGTGACTCAGTGGGCACGCTCGTAGCAGCAGAGGCGTGCCGTATTATTTTCAGTTGGTGAGGACCGTTAATTTGACTTATTTTAAAAATTTAATTAAATATTTTAAATTATGAAATTTTTAAAAAAATTTTAACTTCTTTAAATTTATTACTTTAAGCTTTTTTTTATTTATTAATAATAATCGGACCATTTCTATAGCCCGCTTTTGTGAAAAATCACCCCAGGGGCGCTGTACAAATATTACTTCCTAATCTTATATTACGTCTATTCTACGAATTTATTATTATTATTACTTCAATTTTATTTATTTTATACAAACAATACATAAAAAACATCTTATACACCCACAGACAGCGCCCTTGAGGTGATTTTTCAGAAAAACGGCGCTATACAAATCATCCAATTATTATTATTATTATTATTATGCAAGGTGTGTTCAAAAGAAAAAGGTGAATTTTGAATTTTCGCGGACTGTGTATATTCGATTATCTATTTTTTTTGTTATGTTGGTACACATATGTTTATCATATGTCAGCATTATCAGCCATTTTGGATTAGTGGTTTGTTTTTGACAACTGGAAAGGTTAGTCATGTTTTTGTGTGTTTTTCGATTTTTTACTTGAGAAAAAAATGGATCAAAGAATATGTATTAAATTTTGCGTTAAAAATTAAATAAAGTGCTCCAACGCACTTATGTTGACTGTGGCATTCGGCGAGTCTACTTTGTCTCAAAAAAGTGTTTATAAGTGGTACAAGCGCTTTACAGAAGGCCGAGAAGATGTTAATGACGGATGAGCATCCTGGAGCAACCACGTCAACAACCGAAGAAAACATCGAAACAGTGAAGAAAATGGTTTTGGAAATTCGTCGAATCACTATTAGGGAAGTTGCAGAGGATGTTGGCATATCAATCGGCTCATGCCATGCAATTTTCTCGGATGTTTTGGGCATGAAACGTGTGGCAGCGAAATTTGTTCCGAAATTGCTAAATTTTGAGCAAAAGCAACGTCGCATTAGTATCGCTCAGGAGTTATTGAATGACGTCAACGACGATCCAAATTAGCTCTAAAGGGTCAAAACTGGTGATGAAACGTGGGTATATGGTTATGACGTCGAAACCAAGGCCCAATGATCCCAATGAAAAAAGCACGCCAAGTGCGATCAAATGTGAAGGTTTTGCTCACTGTTTTCTTCGATTACAATGGCGTGGTGCATCACCATCAGGTCGTACGGTTAATAAGGAATACTACAAGGAAGTTTTGCAACGTTTGCGTGAAGCAATACGGCTCAAACGACCGGAATTGTGGAAAAACAAATCATGGATTTTGCATCACGATAATGCACCAGCTCACACATCAATGCTTGTTCGTGATTATTTGACCAAAACAACACCGTAATCATGCCTCAACCACCGTATTCACCAGATTTGGCTCCCTTCGACTTTTTCCTATTCCCAAAACTGAAGAGACCAATGAAAGGAAAGCGTTTTGCCACAATTGATGAGATAAAGTCAGAATCGAAGAACGAGCTGATGGCCATACCGAAAAGCGCATTCCAGAAGTGCTTCGAGGATTGGAAGAAGCGCTGGCATAAGTGCATTATATCTGAGGGGGATTACTTTGAAGGGGAGAAAATCAATATTGATGAATAAATAAATACTTTTCGAAAAAATTCGAAATTCACCTTTCTATTGATCTACTCTCCATAAGTTGAGCTCCAGTAGCTCGTGGTTATGGGAGGAGTATTTACATACGTAATGAAAAATAATAAAATAAAAAAGACAAAATTAAAAACTTTTTAAATAACTACAAACGTAAATCAAGAAAATAATTTTAGAATAATAATAAAAAGTAACCAAATTGTAATTTATATACTACATAGTATACATTAAGGGTACAATATATTATTATCTAAGTTAAGGGAGTTAATTTACTTTTTGAATTGTTCATATTTCAAAGTTTCGGTTACATTTATTTTGTTTTTGGATAATAATATATTGTACCATCTTATACCTAAATACAGGTAGTGGTGCTGTGCTGTGGTCGTTCTCAGCATTGGGATGGCTGATAAACCATTTGTTTGGAATCTATCGCTTATACTCGTATATAATCAGTGGAGTGAATTTTATTGATGAAAAATTCTTCATAAATTTGATATAAGGGTTTTATATAATTCTGTAACAGATGGTACGTTAAATTCCCGAAATATCTCTAGAGTAGGGAGGTCGTAAGGTTTTTTAATAATGATTTTAATGATATTTTTTAAATTGTAATTATTGGCTGTTGTGTGACCTTAGTAATGCCATACTGATACTGCAATAGGGACTGATATCGTATGGTATCGTATGAACCGCGCGCCTGTAAGACGGTTGTTTGATGAAACATTCTACTACTTCAATGTCCAGAAAATTTCCAGGTTTTCACTAATATTTTTTGGTTTTTCCGACATTTTGTTGCGTGTCATTGTGACGTCACATAATATATTGTAGTCTACTTTGAGCTAAGCACTGATAACGATTAGCTGATAAATGATTTATTATCTTTGGTCGAATCATATCCGTAATACGCGGGCTCGACAATTCCTCCACTCCGAAAACTTATAAAATTGATTTAGCCAAAACATTTTACTCCAAATTAGAATCGAACTCGAATCCCTCTATCTCCAAACTCTGCCGCTGGACCCCCAGCACCGACCCCCCCCGTCTCCGCCCAAATTCCATCTTATACCCTCCATTACCTTAGTGAACGGGCTTAAATATAACATTGCTATCAGCAAGTGCCACTAACATATAAAACACAGTTTACAATTCTTTAAAATAAATATAAATAATAGTAGCAACAGGCAGCCCGCTCACTGGGTAGAGAAGATTATCTCCACATGTATGCACCTCTAACCACAGTTGACACAGGAAGAGGGAGAAATGTTTCCTGGCACTGTACACAAAAATTTTACAATACGATATATCGTATCCGTAATCTTTAATCGTTATTACTATTATTAACCATCATGTTTTTCATTTTCTGTCCTTTATTTCTATCTGTTTATCATTTTTTTTCTCTCATTTATATATTTATTAATGTTTATTAAACTTTTTTATTATATTCATTTCTCTAGTTATATTTGTATATATTTCATGTAATATGGCAGATTAGGTTTTCACTATCCACCCCCACCCAGTACTGATGGTTTAAAAACATAAATAAATTACCAATCACTATTAAATAAATACTTGCTTCATTCGCATTCCTACATCATATCATTCATTCTCTCCCGTTATTCTGGCTCTTGGCATGACCCGATTAAAGCACTTGATTCACTTGATCATGCTGTGTCTTCCTATGGCGTCCCCGACTTCTTCTCTCTTTCCATTTTATGCGACATATTCTCGTTACATTCCACTCTCCTCTCATCCACTCTTCGTGTCCAAATCAGGAAGATTGGTAACTTTTATATATTTTAATATGAACTCGCTCACGCGTAATATAGGTCTAATATTTTTTTTCGTCTGGCGTCTAAGGTTGGCCGCAAACGTACGGAATCCTGATTCGGTTTCCAAATCAGGAATTCAGATTCTGAATTTCGTGAGCCTGTTCTTTTTCCTCCATTCGGAATTTATACTGCCAGTACGTACAGTGACGCCCTCTGTATCTGTCTCGCACATTTCTATTGAGAGAAAAAGCCGCGTAGACTCCCACTAGGCACGGCACTGGCTCGCTTTCGTCCGTTTGCGACGGCACAAACGAAATGTATGGAAGCACTGCGTTCGGAATGACTTTCGGTTTTTTTCCGTTCGGCTTTCCGAACGTACGTCAGGAATTATTCCCGTCCGGAAAATATAATAACGTGTGTGACACGTAGAATTTTTTTTGTGTAAAAATGCGAGCGTTCGGGTACCCGAATCTGAATTCCTAATTCGGTAACCGGATCGGTACATTTGCGGCCAACCTATAAAAATACATGTGTGTAGGATGTGACAGACCTGCCTGGTCGCGTCGCTACAGCCCGGCAGATAGGCACTAGACAGTAGACGCTACGCGGTAGGTAGTGTAGGTACTAAGCAGAACGCAGATAGATATAGCCTCCGTTGCGCTGCGCTGTTGAATGCGTCACGGCGTCAGGCCGGTCACGCCTTTCCCCGGGGGCACATTGCGCCCGCCGCGTGCGCGTCACGTGTCCGCGGCCGGGCCCCCGTCGCCCCGCGTCACACCCACCCACCTACTCCACTCGCAATAGACACTAGTCACTTTTCTAAGCAAAATAACTTTTATATAAATATGTAACACATAAAATTTTGCCCGCTCTTTGACGGTCCGGTAAGGAATGAAGCATATGTTTATATAGGTGTCATTATTGATTGTTTTTTTCAAGTGGGATTTACAAATAAATAAGGTTGGTATACGACTAAGATCAATTGTTAGTAGATTATTTAAATTAAAATTCTTTGTTCCAATCGGTAGACTTCGAATAATGTACTTATCATTAGCGGAATCTGTTGTAAGGTATGAAATTACAGCCTGGGGACTTTCCTGTAAAACAAACATCAATTATGTTTAATCAGTGCAAGATTCATTGGTTAAATTATTAGCTCATAAAAGTTTATACGAACAAAAGCTTCATATTCAACAATAATACAAATAGACCAGACCACACTTACAACACTCCTAGAAAATTTAATGAAGGATTAGTGGTTCCTAAGCATACAAACAAATATGGACAAAGAACTTTAGATCACATAATTCCTACCTGTTTAAATATTTTACCCGCTGAAAAAAAAACTGCGTTAAAACTAAACAGTTAATAAATATATTGAAAACTTGGCTCGCTGAAAGAAGCTATTTGTATTAGATAATACGGAAATATTATTTTATGTATTATTTATTGTTGCCGTTTATGATTTTATTTTTATTTTTTTTAAATTTAATTTTACAACAGAAAAAAAAATGCAACTCAAAAAGTTCCGATAAACTACTTTTTTGTAGTTTATCAAAAACATAAAATTTACAGACAAGGTTACAAAATATATAAAATAAAAACATACAAGCCATATGTAACAAGCTTAAAACATAAATATTTATAAAGAATATTACTTTAAAATATTTCTGCAAAATAAATATTAAAAAAATTAAATAAAATAAAATCATAAACGAAAGCAACGAATCTTAAATAAAATAATATTTCCTTATTTCTAATACAAATAGCTTATTTCAGCTAGCCAAGTTTTCAATGTGTTTATCAATGATCTAGTTTTATTACAGTTTTTTTATTATTTTTATTATATTGATATATATTACGTAACCTTAACAGTAAATTTTGAGTTTTGAATAACAAGCTCCCGTTAGATAAATTACAAACAAGTATATTTTCAAGTATATAACTCGATGATGTGACATTATAATTTAAAAAATAAAACAATAACTTTGTTTAAATCACTTTTATTTGGTATACTCGTACCGGGTTTCGCCACTGCCGTAGCTTCTTCAGGGCAGTAATAATAATAAAAATAATAATAATAATAATAATAATAATAATAATAATAATAATAACAATAATAATAATAATAATAATAATAATAATAATAATAATAATAATAATAATAATAATAATAATAATAATAATAATAATAATAATAATAATAATAATAATAATAAAATAAAATAAATAATAATAATAAACCCGTAAACATACTGGAAGCGCTGCAGTACCTGGGGAGGCCAAACGTTATGCGGAAGGCGTTATTGTACTGTACACAAAAGTCTTTCCATACTAGTATTTTTACAGTTTGCCCAGAGTTCGCACGTGTACATCGTTGCGCAAAAGGCAAGGAAGAGAGTCCTTTTCACAGCGGTACTACAAAGGCGAAATCTTGTAGTGAGCATTTTACGTTGAGAGCTCGCCTTTGCCTATCAATATCATTATCCATCAGACTACTGGTGATTATGTGTCCTAGGTATTTAGTTCATTCAGTCACCTTCAGGATCACACCATTCGGGGAAGCTGCAGACACACATTTTGGTCTCCACGTAAACAGGTTTTGGACCCCCATCAAAAAGGACGTGAATTTCTTATGGAGACCTTTAAATTGCATTGTTGTTGACAGCATAGAAATACAAACATAAGATAATTATGCACAAGGTGTATTTTTGTCTAAATGTGTCGAACAGGCCACGATACTCTGCAGTATTTGCATTTTTATCGTGGAATTTTTTTAAATATTAGTGTTGTCTTCTTATTGATATGAAAACTCCGACCTACGAGTACGTGCTGCGAGCAACGGACAACGGACAACGGGCTTGGTAAATCCGTAACTAATAACTTGGAGCTATTAACAACACTGTTTTTAATAACTACCTGTGTCTACCTAAAAGTGTTTATTGTTTTTTAAAGGATTTCCCTACTGTAACCAAAACAAAAACAAAGAAAAATATATTTCTCTTCAAATTCTATACCTAATTTACATTTATACGAGTATAGCAAAACTAAAACATTAAAACAAAAGTAATCAATACACATCAATACTTGTACCACATTTAACACATCCACGTGAACACCTCAGCATAAGTTCTCACAGTGAGGTAGTCACGACACATGTAACAACCTCATTTCGGTGCATTTTGTTTTAGTTTTTTTTTTTTTTTTTCTTAAACTTTAGGGTTAAGAAACTATAGGAGCCGAATGTAGGCATCAACTCATTTCAAAAGACAATTAATAGCGGAAAAAAAACCCGTACCGACTCGATTTATTCGAAAAGGAAAACTCAAATCAATAAAATTATACTGCAAAATCGACTTTAAATGTGATGTACATTCACCAATTTCCCGTTTGTACCACGAGTTTCCGGACAACATGTATAGTTTCAAAATAAATGGCCAGCCGAAGAATTGAACTCACGACGCACGTCTTGGGTGGGACCCAGTCGCCATGCCAACTCAGCCACTGACCGGTCAAATTATGTTATGACATGAATTAATGAAATTAATACACCAGTGCAGTTACCTGAGCCGATAAAGAAAACCTAATCAACTTTTGTTTTTTAGATTAGTTACAAAATAAAGCACACCTACCTTGATACCTTCTTCATACAGACAGATAAAAACAATTATCAAACTCACGTTTTGTTATTCATTTAACGTAATAAAACACAAAAATAATATAAACATGTTTTTTTTTTCAATATTTGTTTGATCAAATTGGTTCTTTTTACAATAACAACCTAACCTTATTATTGGATTGTTTTTTATTTACCACAAATTTAATATATATCTTAAAACGTAGTAGATCGTTCATTATAAAACTCGGAAAACGGATTGCGATGCGTAATGACAACAAGTCTTAACTGTAGGAACTTTGTTCCACTTTTTGTCTGGGGAACGTTGAGTCGTATGAGAAGTCGGTGTGGTTAGTGCTGAAGCACTCCTCCGAAGGTCATCAAAATAATTATCCACGTCCACGTGTATCTCGACCGCGGACAATTCTGACCTTCCTCTCCTTTATTTCACAATGTTTCCTTACCAAGAGAGCCTCAGTCCTTACTCTAAAGATAGTTCCCGTATAAAAAGAGATTTTTCCGGTTATGTGCATTTCAGCGAGTGATCTGGGTGCTCTTCAGAAGATGTCACAGCCAGTTCAGTTTAGGTACTTGTCTATGTTCTGCGTGAAAAGGCCGGTCGGTTTAATTTCTGCACGAATTACTTTATTTTGGCCCATTGTCCGAGCAGCCACGCCTGGGTCTAGATACTAGACATACCTATACATAAATTCATTCAACTGAAAGTTTCTATCGTAATATATTTCACATGAGTGACTGCAATAGCAATAAGGAACTCCACTGAAAATCATAATGACTTCAAAAATATATATGTATATAGATCAGCAAACGCCGATTGGGAATATATAACTTTCTTTATACACAATTATACGTAGAATTTATAAATCGTCATTTAAAAGTGAATAAAAAATCAGCTCATCAAAACACCGTGTTATGTTGGTACCATTGCATTTGGAACATCTGACGTCATGTGAGCACTCTGTTTTTTGGATTATAATGAAAAAAAAAACGATTTTGTATTTTTAATACGTATTTTTTTAGTTTTGACAAAATTTGAACTTAATTTGGGTTACTTTATGCTCTATAATTGTTGGTCAATATAATTAACTATTATTCAGGAAAGAAATTAGAGTATTCACGATAAAAACAATTATCAATACGGATATTATGATAATGTTAATGCTCAATCCTATTATTATTATTTGAGTTAAAGATTCTAAAAAGGTACATAATTTTATTACTTATGTTATGTTATGATTTACCATGAATAGAATATACAATTATGTACGGTAAAGCTCATCCTTGTTTTGACATTTGACATTCTAACCTCAAAACTGATCAAAACCGACCGGCCACAGATTTGGAGCGCTTTGGCGGCCTTTGAAAAATTGTAACTTTTTATTTATTTATTTTATTTATGTTTGAACGTCCATTATTGATACAAAAGAATAACAAATATTGAACTGGAGTTCCTTATTACAATGCTGGTTTTACCGTCACACCGCGCAGCTTGCTAACGATTCAATAATACCACTAAACATAATAATGCGGTAAAGCCCAGTTTAAGTTAGGAATAAAAAAGTTCCAGTCGTCTTTTTCTAACTGTAATTGTTGACAGTTGTCATAACTAGTAAAAACATCGATCCAGCTGTCATTATTTGACAAAAAATCCCAGGTAGTTCTATTTAAACCTGTCTAAAATCTGAATGCGGCTTGACAGGCACCAACGTTCACGTGACTCACTCGTGCAATAGCTTCCTATGCCCGGGGTCAAATAATTATAAATTGCAATGATTAAAAAAAAAAATTGTATAATTATAATTATCTTTGTTAATACTCGTTTGTACATGTGCGTCATACTCTGGTATCATTATAAATATTTTTTTCGTTCGTCAGTTTTTAGCTGTTTTATTTGATACACTCGTACAACGTGTAATTCAGACCTCTTGACATACTTATACTGGGCAATGTTCTGCATGGCAACAATTTGTTTAGTCTTTGCGAAGGTGATAAAATACATGAAGAAATAAGTCCTAAAACTATGTAAAACACGCAAACCTAATTTCAATTTCCAAATAGTTAATTGTCCTGTTTTCTAAGTTTCTTGATGATTGGCGGAACACATTTACCTATCAACGATACTTTACTTTAACACGGCTATAATATGTCTGTTGCTACTTTTTAATCTGGCAATATAATATGGTGGTAATAACATCTAAATCTTTAATAGGTGTTGCATGGTTTGTTTAAAATTAGATACGGTTCTGTTAATTAAGTTGTCTACTTCGAAGCATTAAATCTGTGCTGGACCTCAAAACATTTTTAAACAGGTAGAGAAGCTTTTATTTATTGTTTTTAGAGGAGTGTAAGGAGAATATATGACGCGAATGTGAGTGGAAGAAGAAGCCGGGGGCGTCCGAGGAAGATATGGCACGATCAAGTGAATCAAATACTTGAGTCGGGCCATGTCAGAAGTCGGACTAACAGAAGAGAATGTATGAGACGTAGTATGAAAGTGAATGAAGCAAGAAGTGTGTGTCAAGATCGAGTTGTTTGGCGGTTCGTCCTCTCTGCCTAACCCTGCGGGGAAACGGTGCGATGGTTCGTTAGTTAGTTAGTTAAGTTCAATTTGTGGAACTCCATTAAAACGATTGGAACGGCTGAAACACGATCATTTCATTAAATCTTTTCTAAACTGCCACATCTGCAACTTCAAGCAGCTCATCAGCGGGACCTTATACAATATTATATAATACAACAATAAATTAAATTAATTATAAAGATAATGAATAAGGCACGCTTAGGGTAAAGTAGCACTCAATTGCTCTACAGAACTTTGATTGCTATTGTTATTACTATTCGTCACACATAAAGCTGGCAGGTACTCATCTAAATGATTTGTTGGCAAACAAAACAAGACTGCAAACACTCTCAATTGCATACAACAATGACTCTTGTTGATTGATCTGATATTCAGTGAAGCATCAGCTGGATATCTCTTCTCCTCTTGCAGTGGCCTGTGAAGTTGTGAACGTGACCACTGCGGCGTCGCGCATTTGGTAGGCAACAAACAAGCAGACACACCTTAGTCGGCCCAGCGCCCAACTCCTATAATAGCCCAATGGGCCTGGCCGCAGGGAAGCTAGCCCATAAACAGATGTTGTGCCAATATCAGATGTGGCTTATACGAAATTCATTATCATTTTTAAATAATTCTTTCACATTCAAAATATTGTATTTAACATGCTGGAATGGGTAGATACCTTACCATCAGTTGGTTTTGGAGGATGAATAATTTGCGGGAAAACACAGGGTATGGGGACAGTGGGGTTTTTTGTTGTTGCTGTTTTGTGGCTTTCTTGGCCATGTTTAATTAGTTAGATTTTTAATAGTACAGATTGTTTTTAAAATTATTTACTTTTAAACAGGACATAATATTTGGGCAAATAAAATTGAAGCAAATAAGTTACAGTGTAAATGTATGTGTTTTTAATCCCCAATGACTTAAAATTTAATGCCATTTTTATAAATATGTTTTGCTGATAAATTGTTAATTAGGGGGGAGTTGAAACTCAAGAGAAGGCAGGGAATACTGGGAGGGAGTTCCATTTTAAGTGTTACCAATTCATACATAAAGTTTGGAAATTGGTCATTGGACACTCAAAGAAATTATGGTCCAGAGTATCCTCTGACCCACAATCACAGTAAGGCGAGCTGACTATGTGAAATCTGTCGAAATGACTAAGGCAATAATAAAGTGTGACCTAGTCTCATTCGAGTTATGGAGGAAATATATTTTTTGGCATGTATTTATGAAACCAGGGCTTGACAGGAATAAAAGTTTGTATCGATGAGTACTGATGACCTTTTCTAAGAGAAGTTATTTTCCATTCAGAGGACCATTGGAGTTTGTATTTACTTTTTAGAATAGGGAAATAGTCTCTAATTGGAACATCATTTAACGTAGTGAGGATGAACTTATCTTTTTGTAGCGAATCTGAAGGTATAAGGATTTGACGAGAGTTGGGGTTCTAATCCAATAATATTAGAGATTGGTTGAAAGCTGGAACAGTAGTGTGTTAATGATTGTGTAATGTGTATTGTGAGGGGAATAAGTATGGGAGTTAAAATCCAATAATATTAGAGATTGGTTGAAAGAATGAAGGTATAAGATTTAATTGGGGAATAATCCAATAATATTAGAGATTGGTTGAAAGCTGGAACAGTAGTGTGTTAATGATTGTGTAATGTGTATTGTGAGGGGAATAAGTATGGGAGTTAAAATCCAATAATATTAGAGATTGGTTGAAAGCTGGAACAGTAGTGTGTTAATGATTGTGTAATGTGTATTGTGAGGGGAATAAGTATGGGAGTTAAAATCCAATAATATTAGAGATTGGTTGAAAGCTGGAACAGTAGTGTGTTAATGATTGTGTAATGTGTGTAGGGGAATAAGTATGGGAGTTAAAATCCAATAATATTAGAGATTGGTTGAAAGCTGGAACAGTAGTGTGTTAATGATTGTGTAATGTGTATTGTGAGGGGAATAAGTATGGGAGTTAAAATCCAATAATATTAGAGATTGGTTGAAAGCTGGAACAGTAGTGTGTTAATGATTGTGTAATGTGTATTGTGAGGGGAATAAGTATGGGAGTTAAAATCCAATAATATTAGAGATTGGTTGAAAGCTGGAACAGTAGTGTGTTAATGATTGTGTAATGTGTATTGTGAGGGGAATAAGTATGGGAGTTAAAATCCAATAATATTAGAGATTGGTTGAAAGCTGGAACAGTAGTGTGTTAATGATTGTGTAATGTGTATTGTGAGGGGAATAAGTATGGGAGTTAAAATCCAATAATATTAGAGATTGGTTGAAAGCTGGAACAGTAGTGTGTTAATGATTGTGTAATGTGTATTGTGAGGGGAATAAGTATGGGAGTTAAAATCCAATAATATTAGAGATTGGTTGAAAGCTGGAACAGTAGTGTGTTAATGATTGTGTAATGTGTATTCTGAGGAGAATAAGTATGGGAGTTAAAAAATAGCGATATACTTTAAACATCAAACAAATAAAGATGTCTTAAATAATTCCTTCATTAAAAATCATCTGCCGTATTTATGAAAATATACATATGTATTCGGTACTGTACTGTGCTCTCTAAATCACAAATTATTTATAAATGAATTAAAAATTACTTTGTATTCACCACTTTATTAATATAAACGTTTCGAAAGCGATGCTTTCTTCATCAGGAATTTATAGAATTCTAAAAAATAATAATGTCAAGTATAGACAAATGATAAACATGGAACACAATAATGTAAGAATAGACAAATTATAAACATAAACAAAAATTGATTAAAGTGGGCAAGTAATTAATCAAAAATGTTAATAAAAAATTATTACAAAACATTGAAATTACAAATTTATATTAGAAATTGAAAAACAAATTATTAATATTAAAATGAAAATAAATTCCAGAGACAGCTATTAATGTTTATTAATTATGTTCAATTGACCATTACCACTTTTTATAAAGAATGAATGGTTTCTAAAATATGATTAACAAATTAAGAATAATTATTATTATTTAAACACCTTAGTAATTTTAATTAATAAGTAATAATATGAAGTAATTTATTAATAATGATGCCACAAAGTGAATACCAATCTTTTGAAGAAATTACACAAATGATTTATTTGGCTTTACCAATTTATCTCGCACGAAACATTAGCGACAATTTGTAAATTACACCAAACCTTTTTAGTCTCATTACGTACTAAGTGTTAGACGATACGTCTCTTCCAGATTGGACATGGCGAAAACTCGTCTTGTTATATCTTTCATGTTTGATTGTTTATAGTATCGAACTGAAGGTACGGGTAGTCGGGTGTTGACCATGGAGACGGTGTACGAGACGTATAGGCCCGCACAAGGGAGTGTAAATATTTAGGCACCGGCACACAGGGACGCATCACTATTCTGATTCGCTAGTCCTCCTGAGAAAGGTGTTTGGTAGTTTCCAAGTAGGGATGTCGTCGCCCGGCGCGTAATTGATTTGTAGCACCGGCCAGTATGGTCTATCGCTTGAGGTGGTGTCAGCTATCATATGAGCGAGGTTTGCTGCGTATCCGGGACGGCATTTGGGTCAGACCAGTCGCTGCAAGCTCGTGGCATATCCGGGTACGGCATTAGGGTCGGACCGGTCGCCGCAAGCTCGTAGGTAGGCTGGATGGCTGTCGGGCTCAGGTTGCGGCATATCCGGGGACGGCATTAGGTTCGGACCGGTTGCCACAAGCTCGTGGGTTAGCTGGGTGACTGTTGGACTCAGGTTGCGGCATATCCGAGGACGGCATTAGGGTCGGACCGGTCGCTGCAAGCTCGTTGGTAGGCTGGGTGGCTGTCGGGCTCAGGTTGCGGCATATCTGGGGACGGCATTAGGGTCAGACCGGTTGACGCAAGCTCGTGGGTAGGCTGGGTGGCTGTCGGGCTCAGGTTGCGGCATATCCGGGGACGGAATTAGGGTCGGACCAGTTGCCGAAAGCTCGTGGTTGATTTGAGGTAACGTCAGCTGTTGCTGAGACTATTTCTGTCTGGTAGCGGAAAGATGAGGCATCCGAGATGAAGCAGCGTCTCGGCGGAGGTCTTTCGCCTGGTGAGGAGAGTGGGTCTGGGTGGAGTGAAGTTCTCTCACTTGATGAGAAGAGCAGTTCGGGTAGAGTGAAGTTCTCTCACTTGGTGAGAAGAGGAGGTCCGGGTAGATTGAAGATAAATTATGGTGGTCGATTTTCGAGGTGAAAAGAGCGTCTCGGCTCAGATGTTACTTGGTCGGGGTCGTGAGCGGGAATCAATAGTATGTACCGCGTGTATGGGTTTTTATAGGCCGTATGTTGGGTATACGGAGGTATTTAGGCAGGATTTTACATGCAATTGTTGTTTTGACGATTTGTTTGTTTCAGAGGTTGTTCAACTGACGTGTGTTGTTTTGTTGTTTGCCAACTCGGATCTGCCTCTATATGACACGTTTGATACAGACGGAATTCCACAGTAATTTCCTGGTCTCCCGGTAAATTGGATTCTGTTCTGCCTCTGAGTTTGGCGAATGCTCAACAGCGCGTAGATAAGATGTTAAATATTTCTTGCTGGTAGTGTTAGATCTCATAATATCTTCTTATTTTGTATTCTGGAAACAACTTTACTTTTAAACTGTTTCTGCGAAATATTATTTTCCTCATTACGTATTTTGGTTTTGCATTAAAAACAGAAGGAAAATAGATGGGGAAAGTACTGTGTAAAAAAAAATTGTGCTAACTGCTGACTTGGCCACATTTACGCGTAGTTTTTTTTTTAATATATTTATTTCTTGCTAAGGCAATCCCGATGAGTTTCAAAACTCATTTTAGGAAGGGAGGAATTTACAATACATAAGTAGAAGATAGTACATACAATTTTATATTGACAGCAAAATATCAAAAATACAAGTTTCACATACAAACAGAAATAATTTTATAAGGCCAAGTTAAATAGAACAACACACAAGAGAAAACATATAAGGGAACAACAAGATACCGTTGTCACCGGGATGTCATGTTTATTTTTTATTTGTGCTCTTTGGGAAACGATCTTAACTACATTAAAAACCCTAACCAAGGAAAGAAAAAAGGACACACATTTGGTTATGAACAATTTACTAAAGTTACTTTTTGTAGTTTTTTTTCTGTACTATTCTTCACATCCCTTTATACTTAATTATTAAACTTTTTTCTAGATATATTACCATTCTATGTCAATACTAGCTTTTTTCTCTTTCAGTTTTGTATAATGGCACTTAATATGAACAAAACTTGTCAATTTGACTTTCTTACATTTTATTGTTTAATAATGTTTGTTTCAAATAAATTAATATAGCCTGCCTCTATCCCTTTCTGGGCACACGCCTTCTTTTTCCCTTTCAGCATATTCTAGTTCGATTCAGGTCCTCCCTATTTTAGCCCTATGCTTCTTTCGAGATAGTCAGATCTGTGTTGTGATCTTCCCAATGCCGCTTTTCTTCTGGTACCGAGTTTGGCTATTCCAGAGAATGCCCAATTGATGTATTCAAGCACAACTTATTTGGGAATGAGTGTGTTTATGTTGGTTGCGACACATAAAGAACCTCGCCTATTTCAGCACCCGTCACATACGTTACAACATCGGGCGTTGAGGCAGATAAGCGGTATTTATTTGTCATCATGCCTGGGACGCGTGCTCCGTGTGTAACACCTACTCGTATATTACTTTTGCTGGTGCCTACTCCATATGGGGACTGTTAGCTACATCCTATACTAACTATTATACTATGTGCAACACCTCTGGTTTATTATCTGGTTCCTATCGGGAATAATATTGGCATACATATGATTCTAATCGTCGATATTATGTCCTCACTCTATTTAGTTTATCAGTACAACGAGGTCAGGTTTCTTCGATATTGATAGAGATTCTCAATGAAGCGTGTCGGTTTAACATTTCAATGAACTCCAAATGTACATTTTAAATATCTTATATTGTCTACGATGTAATTCCAGCATTCGAGGTGATCGCTTTATCGTTGAAGGATGCGGAAAAAAACGCCTACAGAAAATTTAAATGTCCAGCTTTTTTCTTCATTGTTTTCTCCCGCACGGTTCCATTTCTAAAAATGACACTCCAGGAAATTATTGATTTAGAACCGATTCTAACTTTTTACCCGTTGCACCCAACGAAAGTGATTAATTAAATTATTTTTCTTAAATGTAAATTCTTATAAAAAAAAATTTTATTTATTCTTAAAATTGATATTTGAATTTATTTTCGAATAATAATTCCCAAAATTAAATTCATAAATTGTTGTGCAGATAGTGTAAATAAAAAATATAGTGAAGTGTGGTATAAACTATATATACTAGAAAAGTATGATGTGGTGTAGGTACTGTAAAATGTAGTGTACTGAAAAGCCAAGCGTTTTGCCCGTTGCACCCTACAAACCTCCGTTAGTCAATAATCTCTTTGTTGTTATTTCCACATTTATATTCACAATCCGACCAAATTCAATACAACCAACTATAAGATTATTGTATTAGACAGCCTACCTACTTAAATCAAAACCACCCAAATCCCGAGGCCGTTTAATTTCAATTTAACAAAAAGTTAAAATAAAAAAAATTAAAATAAATGATTTTTTAAATGAATAAATGATCTTATAGAAGTGAGACTAATTTGATTCAGTGTCCCCGCTTTGAGATTTGGGTGGTCACGGTTTAAAGTAGTCCGTGTAAATAGTCGAACAAATTCAAATGATTGAAATTATTATTGGTTTCACAAACGCTGTTCACGCCATTAAATTCTCTATTGCAGAGCGATATGTGGGGGAAGGCGAGTCAAAATCAAACGATTTGAAAAATAACTCCGCCGATGAATAGAGTAATATACGAGTAAATAGATATAAGAGTGTGATGTACCACCAGTGCTCAGGTCCAATATTTCTATGTAATTCCACAACGAATTTTCAAAAATAGATATTCTGATGTTTAACAGAACACATTATTTGCACACGCAATAATCATGTTCTAAGAAAACATTATAATTTGTTAAATTTTCACACCTTTATCATAATCAATGACCTATCAGAAGACCATTGATTAAATAAGTATTCTGCAAACTTCAGGAAAATATTTAGTTTGTAATTCAACGAATGCTTCATTATCTCCTCCGTGTGTAGGTGTGTACTGCGTGCTGTAAACAAACCAAATGCCCACCGCATTCAAAATATCTCTTTACTAGGTAAACTAACGTTGGAAATAACGTTGGAGTTTATATTCTTGTACTATTTATTTATTTAAGTTTTTAATCCAGCAGGACTGGGTGACGAGTGCAAACCCAATCTCTGACATATTACATGGAATATATACAAATATTAAAAGATAAATGAATATAATAAACAAAACTTGAATAATAGTATTAAAATATATGAGAAAAGAATTACAAAATGATAATTACATGAAAATAAAAGGAATAAAATGAAAAATATAATTGTTAATAATAACACAGAATAAATTAAATTAATTTGCAAATCATATTTTAGAAACCAATCATTCGTTTGATATAAATAAAGGTTTAAAAGTTTTACATACAAATACAACTGGTTTACAATTAGATAAATTTGAAATTTTAGAAATAAGAAAAAGTGTTGATAGCGAATTAAATTTAATAAATAAGCAAATATTTTTAAAAAATACCTATCTCTTAAATTTATTTTCATATTAATATTAATAATAATAATTTTTATTTATATTTCTAATTTAAATGTATTATTCAATGTTTTATAATTATTTTGTCATTAACATTTTTGATCTGTTACTTACCTACTTTAATTCATTTTTGTTTATGCTCATATTTTGTATATTCTTAAATTATTGTTTTAAATTTTTATCATTTTTCTATACTTGAAATTATTTTTTAGTATTCATTTATTCCTGAAGATGATAGCATTGCTATCGAAACATGTAGAAATATTTATATATTTTAAGTAAAGTGGTATATACAAAGTGTATTTTCAATTATATAATAAATTAATTTTATTTAAGTCTTTCTGGGTGGTAGTCGCATCATCCGCATCCATCGCTCATTGAGTGGAGAGCTGAGCCACTCGGATGGCGTTGGTTGACCTCCGTGTCCTGTCTCAGAAGCTGGCTAGTCGGTGGTGAAGTAAGGCAGGGAATGTTTTGTTGATTTACGTTTCTATTTATTTAATAAGGTTTTAATTTTAATTTCATATCACCTACTCTAACTATGTGCCTATACGCCTGTATGCGTTTTTTATGTAGGTAAGTATGTCATTCTTGGTTTATGGGTTTATTTATAGCCGTGTTGCCAATCTCCCCTTTCTCATTGTGTTAAAAATATATATCTGCATATAAAAAGACCTTTGGCATTATATAGAAAAATACTTGTTTTTCTTAATATTTTTACTTATTTTATAAATGAGTAGCTGGTGTGTATATTTTTTGTATTTTATCTTTTCCTTTATAAAGTGCTCCTCGGGTATATATTTTATAAAAAATGGCGCTTTATAAATGAACGTATGTAATCATTTTTCCAATTAACCCAAAATCATGATATCGAACAAAAAACTCAACTAAAATTCCCACTAAATTTGTACAGTTCAACCCAATAACCAAAAGTATGGTAAAAACATACCACTATGTAACAAATTCATTTGATAATATTTTTAATAACATTGGTGCGTCGTTACTAAGTGGTTACAGTTTGCCTGCCATTGTTTGAGTTTCAGTGTACGGCTCCGCTGGCTGCTGGCTGCTGGCTGCTGGGCGCTGTCATCGACGTCACGCGGAGTACGTCACGCGGACATCGCTGTGGGAAAATCGATAGGGGGCGTGACGTCATCAAGCGTCAGCACGACCGCAATAAACTTGGAAAATTGCTAATAAGAACACGGCACCTCAACAAAACAGGACACAAACAATATCGATAAGTGTAGTATAATTATTTAAGTGAAGACCTTTTTTGATGAGTGTATGTATTGTCTGTCTCTAGGGGGGTTACTTTTAGTTTAGTGGCCACGCTAGACGGTAGTGATGCGATAAGGAACGCCCCCCAAGTGCAGTACACAAAGCTTATGATAAGTTCCTTTTGAGACCTTTATCTCGGCGCGGCAGGAGTACTGTAGTATGTGTGTGCGAGTAGTGGTATAGAGCATAGAGCTATGAGCTGGCTATCGGCTTGGCTGCGGCCTGTACCGAGTGCCGACCTACAAGTAACAGCATCACGCGGCCGCGGAGTGCTTCCTCGTGAACGCGTGACGCAATCCGCTGTTTTTTATTCGGAAATATTTTTATGAGCGGCAGCGGGGGCTTCTGCATCAAATTACGTATATCGATGGTTTCTGGGAATTTTTCTTACTTATTTTTCGAGATGTCTTGTGAAAATATTTGTACAAGAGCAAGTTATTTCCCTTTGATTTGCTACCAGGAAGAAATGCCTAAAAATTGGAACTATCTTATTTGGAACATAAACAAATTCCGACATGGTGAATCACCACGGATCCGAGTTAGTAACTACCGTATTCCTACGCTACCCATGGAGGTTATATAGGCTGATCAAAGATTAAGAGGAACGGCTGCGCGGCCTGTTTCATACAAAACTTAATACTCACCTAAACCTAATGATCTTTTTTTTATTGAAGAAAATAATATTAACGTAACCTAAATGAAACATGAAAACGGAAAAAAAAGACAGAAAATAAAAAAGATTTCAATCGCATCTGGGACTCGAACCCAGGACCTCTGCCTATCCGAGGCAACCATTTAACTATTAGATTCTTTAGTAAGTACACGTACTTCTGTCGGCAATAACTCCCGTGGGCGTAGTTCTGTCAGATATCGTATCAAATCAGAATGGCGAGAATTACATCGCGCTCAAAGCCTTGTTTTATAAATCAGGCTATCGGGATGTCTGGAAGCGCCCTGTAAAATAACGCCCCTAGGGAAATGGGAAGGGCAAAACGAATGAATGAACTGGAATACAAGCCAAGGTCACGCAGGGAGGGGGTAGAAAGGATCGATGCCGACATTGGGGAGAAACGCGTAGAACATCTCCCCCCCGTATTCGTCGGTAGTACGAGTGGGTGGTGGATGAAAGTACGGACAGTTACACTGGCATTCTCCCACACCCAGTTAATTATTAAGAAAACTTATTTTCATAAAACCTCTTCTGTTTAAAATGCATAAAGTGGAATAAAAGGTCGGGTATTCGGAATAAGGTAGTAACTTTCTACTGTCTACCTTAATTTTAAATGTAACCTTTAAAAGGTCAAGGTTATACATCGTAGATCGTAGGTACCCCTCTTGAAGAACTGGGCAGGACTAAAAATATATTGTTTTTCCTCCTTTTTCACATGAATTATTTCTGGCTGAAATAGTTTTCGAAAAAAATTACTCTTATTTGCCAGGCTCTGTAAGCAATAACTGTTAGTATTTTTTTAAAATACACACAAGTTTGTGAGATAGGGCCTCGCTTGTGTTGTTGTTTTTAAAATGAAAAAAAAACAATACCTCGTGCGTCACAGGGAATAAACTATTGACATGAAAGCATTAGTCATCATCGAATGAACATGTATGCTTTGAATTATTTTTCACTGAAAACTGAACACTCGGCGAGTGAATGATCGCACCTATGTAGAAACGTATCAATTTGTCGGTGGATATCTATAGTGGTAATCTTTCATCCGGATGGAGTCCAAAAGCAAAGTACGTGTCTTTCTAGTAGTAATGTTAAAAGGCTATCTGTTGCGTACCAACTGCCGACGTGATTACAATTGGCAAAAGTTCTGAAAAAGTAAAATCATGAAGACCGATGTCCCCTTATTAAATACCTGTCAACTGCTTCTCGGCAATATCCCCCACTACAATAACTCTATTTAACAGTTAATGAACTGTCAGTTAGATTTAGATGGGGCTTACGCCTATTTTCTTAGCTTTAAAATAATAACTTTTCGTCTTGAGGAACGGCTGCGCGTCCTGTTTCATAAAAACACTTAATTTTGGATTTGAGGCCAAAATGCTCACCTAAACCCAATGACTTTTTTCTTCAAAAAGTGTAGTTAATATCTAGTACGGATTAGAAGTAATTAATTTATTTTTCTTTTACATTACGAAATATAGGCCATTAAAGGAATTGATTGTTCGTGATTTTAGAGAGGCACCTTTAATGAATATTTGGGGGCTAACGGTGAATTAAAAAAAAGTTTTACCCCACCTCCTTTGAAAATATAACGAAATATAAAACAAAAAAAATTAAAAAATATATTAAAATAAGCATTATGGTAGACCTTAAGTTAAATTAAAAACGACCAATTTTCGTTGGAACACTAATTTGCCATACATAATTTAATAGATCGACCCGAAAAAACATTTTTTTTAAATGTTTTATTTTTATATTTTTATCAACATAATTATATTTACATAGTAAATATATACATTTTTTTAAACCCCTTGAAGCATAGTGGTATCAAAAATGACCCACCTTTTTTTATCTTTTGCTGCATGGTGGGAAGTAATTTATACCACTTCGAAAAATTAAAACGACTTGAAACACAGCGGTTTAAATTATGTCCCGCCCACTCCAACGGCTTACTATATGGGCCAATAGATGGTAAACACGTACTTTTCGAAGTTTTAGAAATTCTGTGCAACACAAGCATTTTTTTTGTTTCAAATCTTGTGCCTCAAAGGGTTTACAACAAACCTGCAAATAATTTTCTAAGTTGTCTCTAAAATTATGAAAAATGTTTTTTTTTTTCATGGCATATACTTCATAATTTAAATAAAAAATAAATAAAATACTTCTCCGTACTAGATATTTACTAAACCTTTAATTTTTTAAATATATCATTCAGTATGGATGAGTATTTTGGCCTCAAAACCAAAATGAAGCTATGCATGAAACAGGCAGCGCAGCCGTTCCGCTTCATGAGAAAGTTAGGAGTATTTTCGTAGACAGTTGGTTTTGATTTCCTAGACTATGCTCTAATCCTAATCAGGTAACTTGCGAAGAGAACAGTCTAGGAAGAGATCGATGGATTTGGTGCCGTAATAACATGCTATAAGGAAGTCCTGAAGACCTGGCAAGTGTACATGTCATGTCCTTACATTTATGAAATCTAATAAGTACGACAAAATTACTCTTAAAAAAGCATACATATAATTGTTTTCGACATTTTTGTTACAATAACTCCACACAGGATGCCCTGAGGGAAATACTTTCCCTGAAGGCCTATATCATCTTTGGGGATGCTGTGTTGATAGGAAGGAGTAAACCTGCGGTGTAGGAGGGAGGAATGACAGAGGCCGGCAGATCATTCTTCTGCCCAGCTGTTGAACGCGAGAACGAGTCGTAGAAGCGACCCATTCTCGTGTGACAAATGTTGGCGCGTTTCCCGAGTGTACGCCGGTGCCGAATGGATCAATGACGCTAGTTCCTCAGAACATCTTCCATTAAACTACACCGATACAATAAGTGATTACTGATCAGTGAAAGGGGCTGTTTAGTCTCCTTGCATTTCTCGCTTCGCTTTAACGTAAATATTACGTATTATATTTATCACTTGTTGTCCTAGAAAAATTAAAAGAATAATATTATTGTGTCCCGGAGATTTTCTGATTAATCCAATACATTTTTTTCTGAAATATTCCAAATTATACCTTAGAATATAATGTTATCTACCTATATTTCGAGAAACAATCAGAATATTTTATAACGCCTTGAAAAATCATAAATTTACAAAATGCCCCGAATTTTTAAAAAAATAATCAACCTACCTAATTTCATGATTTCCTGAAAATATTCTGAATATTTCGTAATTCCTGAAAATATTCTGAAATTATTGAAAATAAAAATAAAGCGTTGGGGTATCTGTTTTTCAAGATAGTAACAAAACAAGGTACGATACGTGCTCCTGAAAAATAAATAGTGTAATATTGTCGATGGCAGCATCTGGCCCATTAGCTCAGTTGGTTAGAGCGTCGTGCTAATAACGCGAAGGTCGCGGGTTCGATCCCCTCATGGGCCAACTATTTTTTTAAAATCTGTTTTTAAATAATATATTTTTATACGATACAATCTTGTGAACATGATAAGATTCTCCATTCACTCTGTTTGTGCGTGATGATGTGGACTTTGTTCGCACATTCAAACATTGTATAGTGTGGACTGTGAAATGTGGCCAACTTCATAACAGGCGGTAGTGGAAGATAGTAGCGAGCAACGACAATAGTAGCGAGATATTTCATAAGCTTCTAAATATTGCGCAACCAGTATTTGACGATAGAGATAGTTTTAATAAGTTAGCTACCCATATCAATAAAATATAAATAGCTATTTTGTTATGATCGCCATGTACGAGGTGTGTTCAAAAGAAAAGGTGAATTTTGAATTTTCGCGGGCTGTGTACATTCGATTATCGATTTTTTATGTTGGTACACATATGTTTATCATATGTTAGCATTATCAGCCATTTTGGATCAGTGGTTTGTTTTTGACAACTGGAAAGGTTAGTCACGTTTTTGGGTGTTCTTCGATCTTTTATTTAGGTTTGTTTTCTGAGGCATCATCAGTCCGATTGTAGTGAAATTTTAGATTTGCTTTATTTTCTATGTCCTCATCAGCATTTCTTCAAAAAAAAATGATTCTTTTTAGAAAAAAATTGTTAATAATTGTTAATCCTATGGAGGAATTTCGTAGTTTTGGTCGGAACTTGATAGCCGTTTTCTGGGGCATCATCAGTCCGATTAAACTGAAATTTTAGATTTGCTTTGTTTTCTATGTCCTTATCAGCATTTCTTCAAAAAATCCAAAAAATCGATGTTTTTCAATTTTTTACAAAAAAATTTTTTAGTAAAAAATCGAAGAAAAAACAAAACGTGACTAACCTTTCTAGTTGTCAAAAACAAGCCACTGATCCAAAATGGCTGATAATGCTAACATATGATAAACATATGTGTACCAACATAACAAAAAAAAACGATAATCGAATGTACACAGCCCGCGAAAATTCAAAATTCACCCTTTCTTTTGAACACACCTCGTAGTTCAATTTTAATTTAATTTGACAATACTGATCGTTTTAATAAGTTAGCTAGCCATATTAATAAAATATAAATAACTATTACCTACTTGTTATGATCGCCATGTAGTTCAATTTTAACTTAAAACCAATTGTAAAAACACCTTTATAAAATTAGCAATAAGGAACCACACTCCAATTTTTTTTTTTTGAGCAATAGTGACGTTCAAACTTAAATACCAGTATATTTGTTTTTTTTTTATAAAGTTAGTTTTCATAAGTTTAAATTTTTAACGCTCCAAATCTATTGTCGGTCGGTTTTGATCAGTTTTGAGGTTATAATGTCAAATGTCAAAACAAGGATGAGCTTTGCCGTACATAATTTTATATTCTATTCATAGTAAACTATAACTAAACATAATTAACAAAATTATGAACCTTTTTAGAAACTTTAACTCAAAGAATAATAATAGTATTGAGCATTACCATTGTCATAATATCTGTATTGATAATTGGTTTGCTCGTGAATACTCTAATTTATATCATTAATATTAGTTTGTTATATTGAACAACAATTAAAGAGCTTAAAGTCACCCAAATTACGTTTAAATTTCGTCAAAACAAAAAATAAATTCAAAACAAAAATGAAAAATAAATTGTTTTCACACTAAACCCAAAACAGAATGCGCACATGACGTCAGATGTTTCAAATGCAATGGTGCCAACATAACAAGGTGTTTTTCGATGGGACGATTATTTATACACTTTTAAATAACGATTTATAAATTGTACGTATAATAAAAGTTATATATTCAGAAACGGCGTTAGTTGATCTGTATAAATATATAGGAGTATTTTATAGCAATTATATTTTTCAGTGGAGTTCCTTATTGTTTTGACATAATAAACACATACTCACAAACGTATACGCAATGCGCAATAAATGAGTAGATGTGAAAATTATCGGAATTTTTATTTCCAAACTTTTTACAGTTTCGTTCGTACTGTTCCTAGGGTCGGTGATACTAGCTATTCATGCACACCCACTGCACCCAGACCCACAGCCACTATACAGGTGTTAAGAGATGTACCCGACTTACTTAAGTCGAGTAATTCCTGACCGTATTTGAAGTAATAAATGTAAAAAAGAATTGGTATAAAACATAAGAAATTAGTCTGCATTAGGGCGGCGACTCGGCTGCGTAACCAGTGACGACATGTGATTATTTTTTTGTTGATTGTGATTGAAAAAAAAATTACATAATGTCACCGAATACTTTTCTTGTGTAACGGCAGAGAACAGAACCAATTACAAATTTTCCAAAATAGAGCAATGAGAATAATATTAAAGCGAAATAGATATTCGAAAGTAACTAAAATGTTAGAGATTATAAAATAGAATTTATGTACAAAGACGTAATACCAGGTGAATTTTAGGGTGGCAGAATTTTTTTCGGTACCTACGCAATAAAATACTGCATGGATTTTTGGAATCAGTAATACCGCTCTTCGCCGAAACGTGTAATGAATTATCTCTGTGAAACTAAACACCAAGAACATTTCCAAGAGTGTTATGATGCTAAGATAAAAAGTAACTTGACATAGCTTTGGCTAGTTCAGTGACCGGGTCTGAACAGCCTGTCACTTCCCTCACAACATGATGGATCCGCTGGCCACTGGCTCTCGACACCTGTGGGGTATCGCGATAACAAAATTCTAAATATGTCAATTCTATATTTCGGTCATAAAGGAAATCCGCAGCATTCAAATAAATAAAATAAAAACTTTCGATCGATTGCAACGAAAATGATGAATAATGACGAACCATAAACAAGTTCCCCCAGTTGGGAGCAAAAAGTTTCCAATGGTCGTTAGCCAAAACATTTTACTCCAAATTAGAATCGAACTCGAATCCCTCCATCTCCAACCTCGACCGCTGAACCCCCAGCACCGACCCCCTCCGTCTCCATCCAAATTCCGTTTTATACCCTCCATTACCTTAGTGAGCGGGCTTAAATATAAGATTGCTATCAGCGAGTGCCGCTAGCACATAAAACACAGTTTACGATTCTTTGAAATAAATTAAATAAAAGTCCTACAGTAGCAATAGGCAGCCCGCTCACTGGGTGGAGAAGATTATCTCCACAGGTATGCAACTCTAAGCACAGTTGACACAGGAAGAGGGAGAAATGTTCCCTGGCACTGTACTGTACACACACATTTTACAATGCGATATGATCAGTATCAACATCTTGATGAATTTATAATATATCTTTTAAAAACCACAGTTTCGATGGTCCGGAATCGTGACGTCACCGAGACGTCATTCCGGTTGGATGGGCGAGGTCGTGACGTCAGAAGAGGTCGCTAGGTAAATCCGACGCCATTACCTACTTGTTCTTGTTGTTGTGTCGCTGTCATTATGGAAAATTTCCAATTCTAGTTTCTAGAGTCAGCTTCAGTGGGACATTGAAGGAAGATGAACCAAAGGCAGGCAACAAAGAAACAGCTCGACGGTACCATAAATTGGTACTTACGTAAAATCCTTGGTAGGTTTTCTAGGAATAGGTTGTTCATCTATAATATAAACGGGTAAACTACCAACCCTGATGTACGGCAGTGAGGCGTGGAACTGCCAGAGGAAGGATCAAAGTACACTGAATGCTCTCCAAATGAGATCTCTGAGACGAATGTGTGCTAAAACGTAAAACCATGTATGATCGTGTGAAAAATGTTGAGATTCGTACAGAATGCAAAGCTGATGTAAGCGTAATGAGCAAGATTAAGAAAGGAACGCTTAGATGGTTCAGGTGTGTAGAGTGAATGAACGAAGAAAGGAGTGTAAGAAGAATATATGACGCGAATGTGAATGGAATAAGAAACCGGGGACGTCCGAGGAAGATATGGCACGTTCGAGTGAATCAAATACTTAAGTCGGGCCATGTCAGACGTCAGAATAACAGTGAAAGTGTATGCCACGATCGAATTGTTTGGCGGCCATCCTCTCTGCCTACCACTGCAGAAACGGCGTGATGGTTGGTTAGTTAGTTAGTTTTGTTAAGCTACATTTATGGTTTGTGTATCTGAAACAAATGCCCCCCAAGTAGTCCAAACCAAAGTGGATCTGCCCGCCAAGTAGTCCAAAACAATGTGGATCTGCCCGACAAGTAGTCCAAACCAATGTGGATCTGCCCGCCAAGTAGTCCAAAACAATGTGGATCTGCCCGACAAGTAGTCCAAACCAAAGTGGATCTGCCCGCCAAGTAGTCCAAAACAATGTGGATCTGCCCGACAAGTAGTCCAAACCAATGTGGATCTGCCCGCCAAGTAGTCCAAAACAATGTGGATCTGCCCGACAAGTAGTCCAAACCAAAGTGGATCTGCCCGCCAAGTAGTCCAAAACAATGTGGATCTGCCCGACAAGTAGTCCAAACCAATGTGGATCTGCCCGCCAAGACTCAGATGTTTCTTTGTTTTTTTTTCTCTCATAATTATGATCATATTTCAGATCACTTGTTATTTGGGAGAATTTCATTCGTTCATTTCTCAGACAACCTCAAACAGCAACCGTTTCAAGATCAAATGGTTTATCAGAATTTCTTATTTTAAAAGAAAATGTAGTTGTCAAGGTTTTATCTTCATGGTCTTAGTCTAAGCAGTGGGCCTTAGTAGGCTACCAGGAAAGTAGGAAATAATATAAATCAATATCGGAAAAAAACGTTATCTCGTAATGCCGGTCGTGCGAATGCGTGAAAAATAGAGGCAATGAAATATTTGTAATGCATAAACATTCAAGCGAATTGGGTCAAGGTGTCCAGACCAACAACAGTTGCCTGCAGAACCTCCCGTGAACACCGCACGGCATAAGCACAGTACACAGTACACATAATCAACGCGTGCAAAGCTGAATGTCAATGAAAAAATGAATAACAGAATGTATTAAAGAAAGGAGAATGCTGTTAGCTGTTGGTATGTCAGTGCCGGCTAGCATTGGGCGAAGCGGCTCGGTTTAGTGAGCCGGATCACTAAATCAGCTCTCTGTAATGTGCCGGTTCGGTGATCCGGCTCGATTGAACTACGCTTCGTGTTCCATACCATCTCCCTCGCTCCCTCGCTCATAACAGATGTGCAACTGTGACGTCAGTAGGGTGATCATTGTATGCACGTCTCTTACAATAATAATTATAGGATAACTTCAATAGCGCCGTTTTCTATATCTCTCCTGTTTGGTAACAGGAACAGGTGTGTAACTGTGACGTCAGTAGGGTGATCATTGTATGCACGTCTCTTACAATAATAATAATAGGATAACTTCAATAGCGCCGTTTTCTATATCTCTCCTGTTTGGTAACAGGAACAGGTGAGTAACTGTGACGTCAGTAGGGTGATCATTGTATGCACGTCTCTTACAATAATAATAATAGGATAACTTCAATAGCGCCGTTTTCTATATCTCTCCTGTTTGGTAACAGGAACAGGTGTGTAACTGTGACGTCAGTAGGGTGATCATTGTATGCACGTCTCTTACAATAATAATAATAGGATAACTTCAATAGCGCCGTTTTCTATATCTCTCCTGTTTGGTAACAGGAACAGGTGAGTAACTGTGACGTCAGTAGGGTGATCATTGTATGCACGTCTCTTACAATAATAATAATAGGATAACTTCAATAGCGCCGTTTTCTATATCTCTCCTGTTTGGTAACAGGAACAGGTGAGTAACTGTGACGTCAGTAGGGTGATCATTGTATGCACGTTTCTTACAATAATAATGATGGGATAACTTCAATAGCGCCATTTTCTATATCTCCCCTGTTTGGTAACAGGAACAGGTGTGTAACTGTGACGTCAGTAGAGTGATAATTGTATGCACGTCTCTCACATTTATAATAATTATAGGATAACTTCAATAGCGCCGTTTTCGTGGAAAATTCACCTCAAAGGCGCTCTCGTCGCTTCTGTTAATTTGTACCCAGAATACACTGGTAATTGTTAATTATCGCTGACTTTGACAATTTGTTGTCATCATCATCCAAATTTTCTGATGTTTTGTTTTTAAAGTATAATATCCAAAAAGGATTTTTTTAATAATTAGTTGTTGATTTTGTTATTTATTACAAAATCAAATTTTTGCGTCGTATAAAATACACTTCATGTTATTTTAGTGTAATTTTTTGAAAATAGAGCGCAGGAGATCAAACTTTATACATATAACAAACAACAAACATTGTTACCTTCTGGTTCTTCTTTTAATAATTCACGTTATTGTTAATAGATCAACCTTGTTCTTTTTAGGATTAACTAAATAATGTGACGGCAGCGCTGACGTCACGACTGAAGCGTTACAATTATGAATCCTTATATTATGACGTATAATAATAATGTACTGTATATGTGATCGAACGATCAATCCGGATCAGTAGTGAAATGCGAGCCGTAAGACCCGTTGATTTAACAAGATCCCACGGATCTCGCGGCTCACCTGTTCTCGCAAAGATCTACGAATTTCGAAGAGCCGCGAGCCGTTAAGGTCTTTCGTCACGAGCCGGATCCTTTCAATCCATATGGAGATCCGGAACACTGAGCCGGCTCGCTTGCAAACGACTCACTTCTAGTACCGACTGTAATGCCTCATGCCACACGCAGTACACACCTCTTTAGAGGAAGGGCTGCGCTGGCTGTTTCATACTTAATTTTGGATTTGAGGCCAAAATTCCTATCCAAACTGAATGATATATTTTTCGTTATCAACGGTTCCCCTTAAGAGGACCGGCTGCGTGGCCTGTTACAAACAAAACTGAATTTTGGATTTGAGGCCAAAATTCTCACCCAAACCGAATGATTTTTTTTTTAATAAAAGTGTATAGCAAATATCTAGTACGAGTTAAAAGCATTTCATTTATTTATGTTTAAATTATGATATATAGGCCATTAAATAAATATTTTTTTTATGATTTTAGGGATAACTTTGGAAATTATTTGGGGGTTAATAGTGATAAAAAAAATAATAAAAAAATTACCTTTCAACTATGAAAATATAAAATAAAAAATTTGTTAAAATCAGCATTATGATAGACTTAAATTTAAAATGACTAACTTACGTTGGAACACAATTTTGCCGTACATAATTTAAAATATTGACCCCAAAAAATGTTTTTTTAAAGATGTAAAGAAAAATTATTTTATTTTGTACAATGATGTTTACATAGCAAATATGACAAATTAAACAAAACTACCCTCAACCCGCAAATAATTTCCGAAATTGCCTCTAAAATCATGAAAAATTGATTTCATTAATGGCCTATATTTCATAATTTAACACATAAAAAAATAAAATACTGATAATCCGTACTAGATATTTAATATACCTTTAATTTTTATATTAAGATCATTCAGTTTGGGGGGGGTATTTTGGCCTCAAATCCAAAATTAGGTTTTCTATGAAACAGGTAGCGCAGCCATTCCTCTTAAAAACTTCTGAGTTGGCAGAGTTGGCCTGTGACTAGTCATTCCACGGGTAGAATGACTAGAATGAGGATGGTTGGAGAAGGTTATTCTCAGAGAGCATCCATATCTAATTAGTTGATAACAACAGTAAACTGATACTTCTGAGTGGCCTGCGACTTGTCATTCCACTGGTAGAATGACTAGAATGAGGATAGTTGGAGAAGGTTATTCTCAGAGAGCATCCATATCTAATTAGTTGATAACAACAGTAAAGTAATGTTTCTGAGTTGGAAGAAATGTGGCCTGCGACTTGTCATTCCACGGGTAGAATGACTAGAATGAGGATAGTTGGAGAAGGTTATTCTCAGAGAGCATCCATATCTAATTAGTTGATAACAACAGTAAAGTAATGTTTCTGAGTTGGAAGAAATGTGGCCTGCGACTTGTCATTCCACGGGTAGAATGACTAGAATGAGGATAGTTGGAGAAGGTTATTCTCAGAGAGCATCCATATCTAATTAGTTGATAACAACAGTAAACTATTTTTTTTTCAGAATAAGCAAACACATTGTGGATTGACATGATGTATTAAATAACAAGTCACCTTGTTTTTAATCCACTTTTTATTTTTTTTTATTTGTCGACTAGTTTTGATTCTGCCGAATCGTCTTCAGGACATAGAACATACTAATTAAATAACAAGAGTGTGCAGTATATATAGGGTGAAAATGGGGAAAGAGAGAAACAATATTAAGAGGGAGACAACAATATAACAATAAAATAAAAACCTACAATACCAAATACCTAATTACATTCACGATGGGAAAAAACCACGAAAGATAAAGAAGGTAACAGAACGTCAATTACGGTGGTGGCTTGTTTGAGGAGAGGGAGAGTTGGAGGGGAACGGAAAAAGGTCTAAAATGGGACAATTATTTGGGAGTACTAAGTCTTTTAATTCACTTAAAGACTTAGTACTCCCATAAGTTTAATGTTAGAATCAAAGAACACATACGATGTTTAAATAGTGTAGGTTTTTCGGAATTTACGGAACATTTGATAAGCTCTAATCACTCTTTTGACCAAACTACGGGAATAAATATTCTACACAAAAATGGAATAGACCAGCGGCTAAATAACTTAGAAGCCCTTGAAATAAAAAAAAATCAGTAAAAAATAATAATAGCCATATACTAAATAACCAAAAAAATTTAACGTATAGTCCCATTTTAGACCTTTTTCCGTTCCCCTCCAACTCTCCCTCTCCTCAAACAAGCCACCACCGTAATTGACGTTCTGTTACCTTCTTTATCTTTCGTGGTTTTTTCCCATCGTGAATGTAATTAGGTATTTGGTATTGTAGGTTTTTATTTTATTGTTATATTGTTGTCTCCCTCTTAATATTGTTTCTCTCTTTCCCCATTTTCACCCTATATATACTGCACACTCTTGTTATTTAATTAGTATGTTCTATGTCCTGAAGACGATTCGGCAGAATCAAAACTACTCGATAAATAAAAATTTTAAAAATTTAAGTGGATTAAAAACAAAGTGACTTGTTATTTAATAGTAAACTAATTATTATGAAAAGTAAGCGTTGTTTCCAAAATTATTTATTTATTGTATTATATACGGCTTTTACATATTTAGTTAATTACAATAGTCACACAGGTGCAAAACACATCACAGTAGGTACACAGATCAAATATTCAGAACATACGAGGTGTGTTCAAAAGAAAAGGTGAATTTCGAATTTTTTCGAAAAGTATTTATTTATTCATCAATATCAATTTTCTTCCCTTCAAAGTAATCCTCCTCAGATATAATGCACTTATGCCAGCGCTTCTTCCAATCCTCGAAGCACTTCTGGAATGCGCTTTTCAGTTGCGACGTTGCTTTTGCTCAAAATTTAAGAATTTTGGAACAAACTTCGTTGCCACACGTTTCATGCCCAAAACATCCGAGAAAATTGCATGGCATGAGCTGATTGATATGCCAACATCCTCTGCAACTTCCCTAATAATGATTCGAAGATTTTCCAAAACCATTTTCTTCACTGTTTCGATGTTTTCTTCGTTTGTTGACGTGGTTGCAACTCCAGGACGCCCATCGTCACTAACATCTTCGGCCTTCTGTAAAGCGCTTGTACCACTTATAAACACTTTTTTGAGACAAAGTAGACTCGCCGAATGCCACAGTCAACATTTTAAGTGCGTTGGAGCACTTTATTCCATTTTTAATGCAAAATTTAATACGTATTCTTTGATCCATTTTCTTCAAAAGTAAAAATCGAAGAACATACAAAAACGTGACTAACCTTTCCAGTTGTCAAAAACAAACAACTAATCTAAAATGGCTGATAATGCTAACATATGATAAACATATGTGTACCAACATAACAAAAAAAAAATCGATAATCGAATGTACACAGCCCGCGAAAATTCAAAATTCACCTTTTCTTTTGAACACACCTCGTACCTTACATTCTCTGATACTTATACTCTAGAAACATATCTTAATAATTGTTAAGGATGTATGCAATAATCGTTTGTTTGTGTTTGAATTCCGTGCAGTTGAACATATCCACTATGTCTGAAAAAGTATTACCTTCTGCGTGAAATCTAGGTACAAGTAAATTTTTGAATGACTCAGTCCTGAACTTATTGTTAAAATTGAATCCAATTTTATATCGAGTGGTTCTAGTTGGAATATTAATTTTTTTTTGAAACACACTATTAAACAATAAAATGTAAGAAAGCTTTGAGTGCCGTACTGGGAACAAATCCCGTTTTAGGGCAGTCAAATTGACAAGTTTAGCTTATTATACAAAATTGCAGTGCAGTGCCATTATACAAAATAGAATGGAAAAAAGCTAGTATTGACACAGTGTGGCAATATGATACATCTAGAAAAAAATGTAATTATCAAGTATAAAGAGATATTAAGAATACTACAGAAAAAAACACATTAAATATATTTCGTTCGGCAAGAACAAAAAGAAACTTTAGTAAATTGTTTACGACCACATGTTCGTCCCTTTTCCATTTCTTGGTTAGGGCTTTCAATCCAGTTAAGATCCCCTCCCAAAGAGCACAAACAATGCAACACAAATTCAGTAAAGCAAATCGAACCATGAGATGGTAATAATAATAAGGCCAAAGCGCCACTAATGTATATGTTTGTAATTATTAAAAAAAAATAATAACTGTCAGTCAGCAAATATTCGCTTTTGACTCTCCCTAAACCAAGAAGCTAATCATAGACAAATTTGCGCAGAACAGTTGCACTTTTCGATTTGCGTGTATGGAAGTATAAAAATTGTCTTTGAGCAAGGGATGTCATGGTAGTAGGTAGAACTATTGGATTACTTCTAGAATGACGGGTGTCGGTAACTGACTATATCAGGGCTGTCTATAATATGTGTAATATTAATGCTAGTGTCGAAGTAAATTCGGATGTGTTCCATCTTTTGGCATATGGTCGATGGATCCTCTCTAATAATAATAACATTGTGTGGCTTGTATAATGCATCCAGTGCACGCAGTACGCACAATACCAGATTGAACCACCTTGCGATCGAACCGTCTCGAACAAACTCGTAGCATCCATCCGTTTCCCAATTTGTTTCCTCGAGAGTTTAATAAAGAACTTCAGTGAAAAATATAATGGCTTCAAATATATATAATTATACGTAGAATTTATAAATCGTTCTTTAAAACTGAATAAAAAATCATCTTTTATAATTTCTTCAGAGAATTGGTTTTCATTTTGTGACTTCATTATTAATAAATGAATTAAATAATATACTTTATATATACCACTTTATTAATATAATGGTGCTTTCTTCATTACTACATATATATTATACTTGACATTATTATTTTTAGTATTCCTCCTGTATAATATAGTATAACTCCTGATGAAGAATGCATCACTTTCGAAACATTTAGATATCCTTATATTAATAAAGTGGTGAATACAAACTATATTATTTAATTCATTTATAAAAATCATCTCTTCACACCTTTTCATGTTGGTATCATTGCATTTGGAACATCTGACGTCACGTGCGCATTCTGTTTTTGGATTAGTTTGAAAAAAATTATTTTTCACTTTTGTTTTGTATTTTTAATATGTTTTTTTTTTAGTTTTGGCGAAATTTTAAATTAATTTGGGTGACTTTAAGCTTTATAATTGTTTTAAAATATAAACAACTATTGTTAGTGAAATAGAGTAGAGTATTCATGAGCAAACCAATTATCAATACGGATATTATGATATTATTAATGCTCAATACTATTATTATTCACGAGTTAAAGTTTCTAAAAAGATACATAATTTTATTACTTATGTTTAGTTATGGTTTACTATGAATATAATATAAAATTACGTACGGTAAAGCTCACCCAAAACCGACCGGCAGCAGATTTGGAGCGTTTTGGTGGGATTTGAAAAATTGAAACTAAAATGAAATATACTGGTATTTAAATTGGAAGGTTGCGATTGATAAAAAAAATGGACTGGAGTTCCTTATTGGCGGGCAGATCATGTAGCCTGCAGAGACGATAAGTGTAAAGGTGTTGCTATGCATTAGGCAGACACATAATTAGCAGTGGTCGTATCTACCTCGCTCGAATGATTAGGAATGACCACATCAACAATTCCAGATTTTTCTAGAAACGAGATTACACTCAGAAATATCTACATCTGAAAACGAAAATTCTGACGAAAATATTAATAGATATTACAAGTGTGAGATAGGAGGTAGGTAGTCATGACGACTCTTTGGGAAAATTACAGAAAACAACCTGTCTACGGTGCAAGGATACGATACAAGTCCACCGGTGAAGTAATTGAAAGTTTTTTTTTCTTATCGGGTTCAATTTTAATTTGTATAACTTCGTTTTAATTTAAACTTTTTTTAAATTAATTATAACTATTGTTATTCAATTTAAAGAACAGCTCAAATTGACGATACCGCTGACAGATCCTCTTTCCATTTGGAGGTGATATTATTTCTAAGTAGTTTCTTATAATGAAGCTCATAAAATGATTTCACTTTTATTAACAGTTCTCTTATTAGCAACTCGTTCCAAAATCCTGTTTAAATGTAACAACACCAGGACTGAGCATTACAAACACTCGCTTGTACCTAAATTACATGAAGTTTGTAGTAGTTATGCAGATGTAGCGGATCTATTTAACTGCATGAAAGGTAAGTACAAGAAGGCTATATATACTATCGTATCTTTTTTATTATTTAAATGCCCAGGGCTTTTGCATACAGATACATTATTTTTAAATCACATAAAAATAAATAAAAAATAAAACATGCCCAAAAGTTAATTACACTAAAATAATAAAAAAGAAAGAACTGCACAAACCTAAAAATACACAGGAATATAAAGGAATAGTAAAAATAAATAATACAGTATCCACAAAGTCAATATAAACATTAATAACAAATAAGTAAATAATGTAAAAAGTTGTAGTTAACAATAATTTATAAACTAGGTAGAAATAATTCGTTCATACTTTTTTTTTGAAATTTGCCAAGATTAGAATAATCATTATTAATATAACTTGAGTTTACTATCCGTTTTATATGTACCCATACCCTTTACTTTTATATCCTTCATGAACTTGTATTCTTTATATACTCTCTGATGTCATTGTACGACCAAATGCCACATTTAATAGTTACCTTTTTAATTATTTGTACAGTATTCTTATGCTTGTAGTTAGCTGTGGCATGTAACTATTGTTTGTGGTATATTTATACCGTTAATATTAAATAAATATTAAATATTAAAATAACTTTTGAATTATTAATTTTTTTATTAATTTCTAATTGTTCATAAGAGGTTAGCTTATTTTGATAGTGCGACGGAATTATATTATTATTATTATCTGTGGTTTTCATGAAATTTTATTCAAATTGTGACTCTGTTTTATTTTTATTTTTAAAAGATCTTATGTGTTCTTTAAATCCAGTGTTTTTCCGGCCAGTTTTCCCAATACATATCGTGTTGCATTCATCACATTATTATTTGAGTATCTGACTTTATGAATGTTTAAGAGATCTTTTTATTATTTTTCGCGCAGAAGGCAATACATAAGCTGTTGTTTTTGAGAATTTTGAGAAAAAAAAACTTGATTTTAAAATTGAAAACATTTTATGAGTTTCATTATAAGTACTGCAATCCTCTGTGATAAATGTATTCGTTTGATTAATTCAGGGCAATGGCCCTGAATTACTCAAACGAATTCAATTGAGAGTGTCTGACAGTCAAACCTACCTCAATGCAACACTAATTCAAAACAAAACAACTTTATCCTCCGCACTTCACACATTTTCAACACTTCATACAGTGAGTTGGACTTATTAAACTCAGCCCCTTATATTTTCAAACCTAAAATCAATAAATAACATTCACACAATACATATTACTGCACACATACTAGATCCTTTCCCTTCCCCTCACAGGCTAAATTGAATAATTTAAATACTTAAGTAAAAACTTAGTTCATTTTTTAAATATATTTACCATACATAATAATTACTATAAACTGTTGGTTTTCCAAATATAATAAATAATCGTCTGTAAGTGGCTTCTCCACAGTTTGATAATGCCTTCGGAAGGCGAAACAGCCATCATCGTTTTTTAAAATGATTAAAAACAGTTATTATTAAATTATAATTTTTTAATAAAAAACGAAAGTAAATCATTATTTTCAGATTTGCCGTGTTTTCTTTTATCTTGACATTCAGTGTAGAAACATTCTAATATTATAATCCTGAATGGAAAGTTTTCTGCGAACAGGTAGATATAGATCCGCTTTGCTCGATCGCAATATATCTTTGATAATTAATCAACTCATCGTCGATCAGCGCGACTGCTATTACGCGATTAATGACTGCCAAAAAGTGGGTGACGAAACTGTCTGGTTCGTTTCGTCAGTAATCACTAACCATGCAGGTGGCGCGTGCCTCTCTGTAGCTTTCCAGACTTACCTCAATACCTGTAGCTCTGTAGCCGGGCTAGAGGAGACCTGCACCACACTGCTCGTTGCTCCGTGCTCAGTACTCACCTGGAGGCCTCTTCCCGTTCTTTGGAAAATTCCTTATATTTTTCCTTAGGCTTAAAAACTTGGTCATTAAAAAGATCCTAAATAGATTGTTCAGAGATTATTTGAAAACACAAATCGATGAAATATCTTCAAGTGACACAAGATTTAGAACCAAAACTTTTACAAACAATTACGTTATATTGTAATGCCTTTTAATACATTTTAAATTTGTTTTTAAATATAATAAATAAGCCTTTTAATGAAGAATTACGTTTTGTAAAAAGGTACCTACCTCACTAGACAGTAATGACCTACTTATTCTGTCAATACTTCTAAAAGTAACATTTGCCGCCTGCATTTGTATTTCCATTCATATTTGTAAAGATTAATAGCTAATAAAACTACGCAAATATGTCATTTTCTAAATGCTGTCATTCGAAAGAAGCGGAACCGCAGTTAGGCAAGAAGTCTTTAAGCCTAAGGAAAATAATAAGGAATCTTCCATAAAAAGAACGGGAATAGGCCTCCCGAGTTTTAATGTTTCTTTTATAATTTCTTCAAAATATTGGTGTTCACTGTGTGGCGTCATTATTAATAAATGAATGAAATGTTATTTTGTATTCACCACTTTATTCATATACACATATCTACATGTTTCGAAAGCGGTGCTTTCTTCATTAGGAATATAGATTACTAAAAAATAATAATGTCAAGCATAGAAAAATTATAAACATAGAACACACAATAATGTAAGAATAGACAAATTATAAACATAGAACACAATAATGTAAGAATAGACAAATTATAAACATAGAACACACAATAATGTAAGAACAGACAAATTATAAACATAGAACACAATAATGTAAGAATAGACAAATTATAAACATAGAACACACAATAATGTAAGAATAGACAAATTATAAACATAGAACACACAATAATGTAAGAATAGACAAATTATAAACATAGAACACAATAATGTAAGAATAGACAAATTATAAACATAGAACACACAATAATGTAAGAATAGACAAATTATAAACATAGAACACAATAATGTAAGAATAGACAAATTATAAACATAGAACACAATAATGTAAGAATAGACAAATTATAAAAATAGAACACAATAATGTAAGAATAGACAAATTATAAACATAGAACACAATAATGTAAGAATAGACAAATTATAAACATAGAACACAATAATGTGAGAATAGACAAATTATAATAATAATAATAATAATAATCGGATGATTTTTATAAACGTAAACAAAAAATGATTAAAGTAGGTAAGTAATTAATCAAAAATGTTAATAAAAAAATATTGTAAAACATTAAATAACGAATTTATATTAGAAATAAAAAAAATATAAAAAACCTATGTTTCTCTTATTAATATTAATATGAAAATAAATTCAAGAGATTGCCAATTTAAAAAAAATATGTATATATTTAATTATTCTGATTTCTAAAATTTCAAATTTGTCTAATTGTAAACCGGTTGTATTTTCATATAAATTTTTTAAACCTTTACTCGTATTTATATCGAAAGAATAATTTTTAAGTCATCTTTAAGGTTTCTATTTTTTAAGTAGATAATTAATTAGTGGTCATACTCGAATGATTAAAAACTTTATCCAGAAGCAACAAACCACGTAAATATAATTTCAACTACTAAAACGTCAAATCCGTTCTGCTACTGCTGACAGGACAAACCTATAAATCAGTTCTGCTACTGCTGACAGGACAAACCTATAAATCAGTTCTGCTACTGCTGACAGGACAAACCAAAAATTTGTAATCCGTATCCAAAAAATTAAAAACAATGTTTTTTTATTCTAAGCCATACAATGGAACGGTCAGAAAAAAGTAACATATCCTATCATAAAACACACATAAACCTACCTATGTATATAAATACTTAACTAGTGCTAAAACATAACAAAAAGAAGAAAAACGATAATATTAAACATAATTCTAAGGTCCTAATTCCTAGGTCATAATTATAATAACTGTCCAAGATGAAAGTTCAGTCTAAATAAATAATATTAAAATGCTTGTAGCGGGGTGACACTAGTTCAGTCTAAATAAATAATATTAAAATTCTTGTAGCGGGGTGACACTAGTTTAGTCTAAATAAATAATAGTAAAATGCTTGTAGCGGGGTGACACTAGTTCAGTCTAAATAAATAATATTAAAATTCTTGTAGCGGGGTGACACTAGTTTAGTCTAAATAAATAATAGTAAAATGCTTGTAGCGGGGTGACACTAGTTTAGTCTAAATAAATAATATTAAAATTCTTGTAGCGGGGTGACACTAGTTTAGTCTAAATAAATAATAGTAAAATTCTTGTAGCGGGGTGACACTATTTTAGTCTAAATAAATAATAGTAAAATTCTTGTAGCGGGGTGACACTATTTTAGTCTAAATAAATAATATTAAAATTCTTGTAGCGGGGTGACACTAGTTTAGTCTAAATAAATAATAGTAAAATTCTTGTAGCGGGGTGACACTATTTTAGTCTAAATAAATAATAGTAAAATTCTTGTAGCGGGGTGACACTAGTTCAGCCTAAATAAATAATATTAAAATGCCCGTAGCGGGGTGGCACTAGTTCAGTCCTTGCCTTAAGATATCATTCCCATACGTTTTTTCCTCACCAAACGTGCATCAGAACCAAAGTGTGTGTACCGTGGAATGGGGATACTTTAAAAGCTAGGAATACTTCGATCAACACTTCCAATTTAGTTTACGCTGTAACTACTTACTTCTTTTACACTCTAATTATTATCTTATGTACTATATTATCATACTCCCATGTGATGAATGTATCGATATTTAAAAGCCTTCTAGGCATGAATAAATAAAAAATTAAATAAAAATATTTTAATCGTTCTCGATTTTTTTACAACTAGCATTGCTACCCGGCTTCGCCCAACTTCCAAGTTTTTTGTTTGTCATTGTGCAATTTAAAACGAAGAAAATGAAATTAGAGCTCAGACAGTTCTTGCCTCAAGTAAACAATTTTTTTTTGAGAATGGCAATATTTATAATGATTATCCCATAATAGCTGAACAATGGTTGATACAGCATACTATTATTAGGTGGGTAGGTACCTACCTAGTATGGTTATTTTTTTGAGAATGGCAATATTTATAATGATTATCCCATAATAGCTGAACAATGGTTGATACAGCATACTATTATTAGGTGGGTAGGTACCTACCTAGTATGGTTATTTTTTTTGAGAATGGCAATATTTATAATGATTATCCCATAATAGCTGAACAATGGTTGATACAGCATACTATTATTAGGTGGGTAGGTACCTACCTAGTATGGTTATTTTTTTCAATTGGTTAAAAAACCTTGCGGTCTATTCGTGACACGACTAACACTGCGTTCCTCAGTTGGAGCAAAAGGCACTGAATGACTGAATATTCACATTATTTCCAGCAAGTAAACAGTCTGATTGTAGATTGTAGAGCTCAAAGTGTAAATTGGAGAGGTGTCGCCTTTTGGGTCATTGCCTAGCGGGAACTCTTCAAGGTAAGGTCGGAAGTTGCTGGTGCCAGTCAACAATGAATAATTGGCGGATGTTTGGTTAGTATGATAGTCCCAAATGCATTTGTCACCTCCGACGTTATGGGATATCGTATCGGATTATTAGGCAGATGCCAGTGCTCGTTGGGAAAAGATCTTAACTGAATTAAAAACTTCTTTTTTTTTAAAATTTAATGTAAATCAAATCTAATAATGTTATTATTAAGTTCTGCAAGTATTTTTAGACGACTTATTTATATGATTTAATTTACCCCCACTCCTTTAAAAATTTGGATGGATGGGTAATAAATAATATAATAATAATAATAATAATTGGATTACTTCTATAGCGCCGTTTTCGTGGGAAAATCACCTCAAGGTAATGATTTATTATCGGTAAAACCGATTTAGTTAGAAGGCAATTAAAATTCTGAATTCTGTGAGGTTTTCACATTTATAACGTGTTTTACTCGTATTTAACTGAAAATGTTTTCTTAATTAATTTATTTAAATGTTTTGTATAGATAAAACAGCGTATGAAAAAGGAAGGGAAACAATAAAAACAATCGCGGTTAATAACGGCTATGAGGCAAATAACATTTAAAAAATTATAAAAAGCAAGAAATATAAAAATAAAATCAATTTAATATACACAATAATAAACTAGAAAAATTTGCATGTCTGGAATTTCTCGGTCCAATATCCGTAAAAATTGCAAAAGAAATTAAAAAAGTGTCGGTTATACTAATTTTGTTTTTAGATAATAATATATTGAACCATCTTATACCTAAATACAAATAGTGGTCGTTCTTAACATTGGGATGGCTATTAAACCATTAGGCTTAAATCTATTGCTTATACTATCAGTGGAGTGAATTTTATTGATGAAAAATTCTTTGGAAATTTCATGTAAGGCGTTTCTTTTATACAGTTCGGTAACAAATGATACATTGAATTTCCGAAATATCTCTATAGTAGGAAAGTCGTATGGTTTTTTAATGATGATTTTAATTATAATTTTTTGAATTGTTGTTATTGGCTGTAGTGAGGCTTTATTGGCCCCTCCCCACCGAATAATTCCATACTGCAATAGGGACTGAATTAATGCATAATATACCATTTTAATTACGTATTTGTAAAAAGCATTAACTTTGTGACTAGCCATAATTTACAATAAAAAAACACATAAATTTGTTAATAACTGCTTATAATATTCTCCTGATGAAGGAAGGGTGCTTCCAAAACCCGTAGAGTTTTAATAAAATAAAAGTGGTCTACAACAAATTTATGTGTTTTTTATTGTATACCATTTTAATTGTTTTCGTGTTTAATATGTTACGTATGGTATAGAATACATATATAAGTTTTCTTACTCGTTCAACGGTGAGTTTGATATGGTCTTTCCATTTAACATTTTTATCTATTATGATTCCAAGATATTTGATATTAGATTTCTGATTTAGTTTAGCACAGTCCGTATTACATGTAATATCATTTATACAATTTTTAGAGTGAATGGTTATGTTAATTAAATTTGTTGGTACTTCTTCTTGTAGAGAGAAGGGAATAAAATATGTTTTTTCTGTGTTGAGCGATAATAGGTTGTTATCAAACCATTCTTTGATAATATTTATGTCGTGATTGGCAGCAATGGTAATCTCATTCCATGTCTTTTTTTCGATAATTATTGCAGTGTCATCAGCAAAAGATATAATTTTACCATGAATGGATAATTTGAACATTTGATTGACATAAATTATAAATAAAATTGGTCCGATGACAGTCCCTTGGAGGATACCAAAATCCAAAATTTCAGCTTCACTTAATGAGTTGTTTAATTTGACCTTTTGGCCTCTTTGAGTTAGATAGCTTTGAAACCAATACCTAACCTTTCCAATAATACCGATATCATTTAATTTGTTTTTTAGTTTTGTATGTGAGATACTATCGAATGCCTTACGTAAATCTATGAAAATGCCTACGCATTTTTTTAATTATCCAATGCATGGTATATAGTTGAAGTTAGTTCTGCAATGGCGTCCTGAGTACCTAATTTCTCTCTAAATCCAAATTGCCTCGGACTAAGTATTTTGTTTTTTTTTTTCAATATAATACATGAGTTGCTTTTTGACGACCTTTTCAAAAATTTTAGCAATATTTAATACGAGAGATATAGGTCGATAATTTGTTATGTTGTTAGGGCTGCCAGATTTAAAAACTGGAGTAACGATAGATTTTGTATAAACCGATGGGAATAATCCACTATTCAAACTTAAATTTATAATGTGGGCAATTGGAGTGCTTAGTAATTTATTATACTGTTTCAGTAGTTCTTCTGTGACTCCATCAAATCCTGGTGCAGATCCACCTTTTAAATCATTAATAATATTTTCAATATCCTTTATTGTTACCGGTTGGAATACAAATAGATTATTTTTTTAGGACAGTCTTCCTCGAAATGATCTATTTTATATTTTTCATCGATCTGTATGGCTAAATTTTGTCCGACGCTAGCGAAATATTGATTAAAGGCATTAATTAGCACATTCAGCACGTCTATAAAATTATTTTCAATGTAATTTTTTGGATGAGAGATTTTTTCTTTTTTTTTTAATTATTTATTTCATTTACTGTTTTACATTTTGATTAGCCATTTCAATTTCCTTTTTGTAAAAGTTTTCTTTGGTTATTTTTATTAAAGAGGTTAATTTGTTCCTAAATTTCTTGTAAAAAGAGATAATTTTTTTATCGTAGGGAAATTTTTAGTCAGGCGATATAATTCTTCTTTTTTTCTAATAGACACGACTAAACCATGTGATATCCATGTTTTAATTTTTTTGAATTGAGCATTTATTTTTATATTTTTAATATCAGTTGATGCCGTTTTATGATTACAAAGAATATTATCAAAAACAATTGCGCTTGTTTCAGTGCATGTGGATTGTAATACGGGAAGCCAATATTCCTTAGTTAGTATGATTTATTGACTTTTTATATAAGAATTGCATTCCGAATTTTTATTATTCTTTGTATTAATTTGTTTTATATAGATGCATGTATGATGGTCCGTAATATTGTTTTTTAATATTATTGTATGTATTTTGTCTCTATCTTTTGTTCTACACCATATATGATCAATACATGATGGGCGCTGGCCCGTCATTTCTCGAGTGTTTTTTTTATACACAATATAAAATTCATTTCAGACATGAAATTGATAAATTCAGATTTTATTTTGTTTTTATTTTTATTTGAAATGTCAATATTAAAATCACCAGCTATTATTATGTTATGTTTATTTTTTTTGATAAAATAGTGGTTCTGAATTCATCCATAAAAGTATATTGATTGGATCCGTGTGTTCGGTAAACCGCAATAATGTTAACTATTACTTTGTTTAAATTTAAAGTAATATCTAAACAATTTACTCGCTGCATTCTGCAGGTACTTCATTCACTGTGATATTTGAATAACAAGAATTCACAAATACAACAATACCGCTATTTCTGTTTATCGTATAAGAAGTTACAAAGTTGTTATAATTCGGTATACAAAAAGTATTGCTGTTGTATTCATTAGCAAATGCTTCGGTTAACACGATAATGTCCGGTTTATTATTTAATAAATGAATTGATAATAAAAATTCGTTAAAGTTTTTTTTCATAGATCTGATATTTAAATGTAATATTGAGAAGGAATTTGTTATTTTTATCTATGATGTTATTACAATCATTCAAAGTATGACAAATATATTGCGAAAGATTAAAGGTTTTACCTAATTCCTCAGTGAAAAAAATATTCGTAATTTAGGGGAAAAAAATAAGTTAGCGTAATGCAACTCACTCATATTCAATTTGCATTTGCGCATTTTGTAGCATTTTCTTGCGAAATTCACATAAGTGACTATTGGCTGGATGTTCATTTTGGTTACCCTTTCTGTTTGTGCAGTTGTGGCATTTGACAGGCTCTTGTTTTTTGGTGCAATGTTTTATTAGATGTTCTTCTGCACAGTGGAGGCATCTGGGACTTTTCATTATTTCCAGGCATCTCAGTGATGTATGACCGTAACCAAGGCAATGGTAGCATTGCATCAGCGGATCGCAGTCTTCTACGTGTGCTCTTGTTTATCCAATATTGATCCTTTCTTTCGATATTATTATTTTCCTTAGTTTATGTGTTGTTTGAATGATGAAATTCGACAATTTATCAGTTTTTTTGTTCTTCAGTTTTTTTTTACTATAATTGCGTCATTATCAATTTCCGAATTCATGGCATATTTTAGGTCTTCATTTGATTTATTAAATCAAATAAGAGGTCTTCTTTCTTGTAGCCGGCATCAACCCCCTTGATGATAATGCAAGGCTTCTTTTTATTGACTTCATTAGCGTATATTCCAATATCCGGGTAATTATTAATTTCGTTTTTTATTTTTTCGGTATCGTTTTGCTTCTCACACGTTAGTATTATTTTGTTCTGGTATGTTTTTTTTAATCCCGAGATTCCAATACCTAGTTTAGATACCTTTATTTTATCTTTTATTATTTTTTCGATTTGGTCTGCAGGCTTATCTTCTTTTGAAGAAATTATTAGAGCAAAAGGAGGTTTAGGTAGTGGATGAGATTTCTCTCTAACCACCATTGCATAGCTTTTAATGTCATGGTTTGTATCTTCATTAGATGCTTTTTTACCAATTCTTCTAATTTACTGATGTAATTTTCTTGGTTTTCTATCACTTTATTTTGTAGATCGATAATTGTGTTTTGTTTGGTTGTTTTTTCAATTTTCAAGAATTTTCTATATTGATTAATATAGTTTCAATTTCCAATTTCGCTTCTTTAGCAGCTTTAGTACTAATTTTATTTAGTTCCGTGAGAATTTTTTCAATGTTTATTTTAAGTTCCATATTGGAAACATGGTCCCGAAGGAATTAGATTTATGTTTAGTTTTGTAGTGCAGGTCTTGTGATGCGACCATCAGTGGCGAGACTCGCAACAATACTGATTTAATTATCTGGTATACGTAAATGATTACTCTATACCTTTTTTTGCTTATCTCTTTGAACTTAACTATTATTCTACATTATACACGATTGTTTTTCTGTCTTCGCATCTCTTTACACTTAATTATTATACTTTTTTCTAGATATATTATATTACCATACTATGTCAATACTTACTTTTTCCCTTCTATTTTTGTATGATAGATATTTTAATATGAACTAAACTTGTCAATTTGAATGAACTACCAACCTTCCGTTGTGCGTAATAGCGTAGGTACAGCATCCGAGTAGATACGGTCCCAAATATGCTGGAACCAGGAAATCGTAAAAGGCGCCAGGAATTATTGCGTGACGCGTCTGGACTTTATATATATGATTATATATCTAAGATGCAATCCGTTTTTACCTTTAATAAGGAACTGCACTGAAAAATATAATGGATTCAAAATATGTATTCATATAGACCAGCAAACGCCGATTCTGAATATATTACTTTTATTATATGTAATTATACGTAGAATTTATAAATCGTTATTTAAAAGTGAATAAAAAATCATCTTATCAAAACACCTTGTTTTGTTGGTACCATTGCATTTGGAACATCTGAGGTCACGTGCGCATTTTGTTTTTGGATTAGTGTGAACATTTATTTTTTCGCTCTTGGTTTGTATTTTAAATATGTGTTTTTTTTAGTTTTGGCGAAATTTAAACTTAATTTGGGTGACTTTGAGGTCTATAATTGTTGTTCAACATAAAAAACCATTATTAGTGAAACAAATTAGAGTATTTGTGAACACACTAATTATTAATACGGATATTATGATCATATTAATGCTCAATACTATTATTATTCTTCGAGTTAAAGTTTCGAAACAGGTACATAATTTTATTTTTTGAATGGTTTACTATCAATAGAATATAAAATTATGTGCGGTAAAGCTCATCCTTGTTTTGACATTTAACATTCTAATCTCAAAACTGATCAAAACCGACCGGCCATAGATTTGGAGAGTTTTGGAGGGCTTTAAAAAATTGAAACTTTGAAAATTATTTTAACCATGAAAACTAACTTCAGAAAAAACAGTCATTTATTGTAAAAATAAACCCTTTTCCTGATTTATTTTATTGCCCAAAACATACATAAAAGAATTGAAAAAAATAAAATAATGAGGAGGCTTACTTGTAAATGAAAGAAAGGTGATTTTTGCACGTTTTAAAAATAGTACCTACATCTACAATATATATTTACATGAACGGGAATAATATATATATATATATTTTTTTTTAAATTAAAAATTATACAATATATTATGCATTGTAATCCCAAGAGTTAAGAAACTCACTATGGGATCACACGTAGAACCTGCAGTACAGTTTTTAGAAACAAACATACTTAATATTTAAGATACATAATTAACATTCACATACATTAACAACATTGACAACACATAATTTGTAATAAAGACATATCACTGGTACATTATAATATAAGTGTACAGAGACACTTATTATAAAGAAACATTCCATTAGTCCATATTTTGTCGAGTGTATTTTTGGTATATGTAGCTTGTTGTGGTTTCTTGTGTTGTGTTGGTGTACGTCGTGATTGTAATTGAGTGTGGTGTTAGTATGTCGCGAGTGTTGAATTACATGCAAGATAGTATTTGTAATTTCACAGGTGGGAATGGTGTTAAACGGAAGTAAGTGGGAGTTGCTGTAGATGTCTTTGTCGCGTGTGTCCCATAGCAAACTAAAGATATTTGATCGGGCTCTATTTTGAATGACTCAGATCTCTGAAATAGTTATTTTTGTAGTAAATCCGCAGATCCCGGAAGATATATTAAATGTGAGTAGAATAAGATAGGTTCCTGGACAGCACTGGGGGTTTGTTGCTAACTCGGGGCCCGTCCGCTGTCCAAACCAATCATTTAAAACATGTCAATTAATTAGTATTTCAGAGGATATGAACACTTCATTTCAATGTAATGAATCAATTTCCTGTTGAAAGTTTCCCTACGCAGAATGCATTAAACCCAAAGCTATAAAAGTAAAAGTGTAATCACATCTACCAGCACCGCACCGCGCAGTGCAGAACAGTACAGTACTGTTTATTTTTATTTATTTGAAACACACACATTATTAAACAATAAAATGTAAGAAAGCTTTGACTGCCCAACTGGGGGCAAATCCTGTTTTAGGACAGTCAAATTGACAAGTTTAGTTCATATTAAGTGCCATTATACAAAAATAGAAGGGGAAAAAGCTAGTATTGACATATTACGGTAATATAATATATCTAGAAAAAAGTATTATAATTAAGTATAAAGAGATGTCAAGAATAAATAGTACAAAAAAAACTTATGAACGTACTTATACAGAGATGAGAAAAACAAATATTATAGAGGAAACAATTATGTATATGTGTTTGATAGGTACTGGTTGGTGCTATTAGGAAAAAAATGCGTTTATAATTGAGTATTAAAAAAAATATATATATATATATATATATATTATTATTGAGTAATATTGATAAGATTTAGTTACGCATCACTCAGATTTATGAGACGATGACGAAACTCACCGAAGAGGGCGCATAAAATAGTTAATAACATCTTAAATTTTACAATAAAAAACACGTAAATTTGTTGTAGACCAATTTTATTTTATTAACACTACCGGTTTCGGAAGCACCCTTCCTTCATCGGGAGAATATTATAACTGTTCATTATAAATGACTGAATATGATAACTGTGAATATTATAACTTTTAATCCAGTTCAGATCTTTTCCCAAAAAGCACAATGAATGTACCATAAATTCAATAAAATAAATCAAACCATGAAATGGTAATAGTGATAACTGACACGGCAACATTAGTTGCCTACATTATCTATGAGATGGTAATAGTGATAACTGACACGGCAACATCAGTTGCCTACATTATCTATGAGATGGTAATAGTGATAAGTGACACGGCAACATTAGTTGCCTACATTATCTATGAGATGGTAATAGTGATAACTGACACGGCAACATCAGTTGCCTACATTATCTATGAGATGGTAATAGTGATAAGTGACACGGCAACATTAGTTGCCTACATTATCTATGAGATGGTAATAGTGATAACTGACACGGCAACATCAGTTGCCTACATTATCTATGAGATGGTAATAGTGATAAGTGACACGGCAACATTAGTTGCCTACATTATCTATGAGATGGTAATAGTGATAACTGACACGGCAACATCAGTTGCCTACATTATCTATGAGATGGTAATAGTGGTAACTGACACGGCAACATTAGTTGCCTACATTATCTATGAGATGGTAATAGTGATAACTGACACGGCAACATCAGTTGCCTACATTATCTATGAGATGGTAATAGTGGTAACTGACACGGCAACATTAGTTGCCTACATTCTTCTTGCACTCCTTTCCTCGTTAATTCGCTCCACATGCCCAAACCATCTAAGTGTCCCTTTCTTACTCATTACGCTTTCATCAACCTTGCATTCTTTACGAATTTCAATATTTTTCACACGATCATACATGGTTTTACCACACATTCGTCTCAGAGATCTCATTTCTACGACGTTCAGTTTACTTTCATCCTTTCTCTGCCAATTCCATGCCTCACTGCCATACATCAGGGTCGGTATCAGCACTCCATGATCGAATTGTCAGGGAATTTAGGTTATAAATGAATAATATGGAAATAGGATTATAAAATCCTCAAAACATGTTGTAGCGGACGCAAACCAGTTGACAGCCGTACTCGCTTCTGTGCTGTACTGTTCTGCACTGCGCGGTGCTGGTAGATGTGAATAGACCAAATCATTCTTCTGCTTTCTGTACGAGCATAATATTCATCAAAACAACATATTTTTCAGAGCTAATAAATTGTTGTTTATGATAACCAGACGGAAGGCAATAGTGCCTGGAGCTTCTCTTTTTGCATGGCAATACTGAAAGCAATACACATTAGTTACAAATATCAATATAAATATATTTTGTTTTTACTAAAGCGTCTAGGATCCAAGGGAATTCTGGAAATATTGTTTACTATAATTGTTGTGATCAGTATTTGAAGTATAGAGGTACATAAATAAAGTCAATGTTCCTAGCAAAATCAGTTTAAAAAGTAGTTCCCGCGCATCAAATACGAAGTGGGATGAAGTGGCTGTAGATGTAGCCCGAATCCTTCCGACCGCGAACGAAAGGAACGCACCGCTGCGACCCGGAGCATTTCCTAGCGGCGGCGCGTGCCGACTTGAGATGCTCTTTGAGTTTTTTTAGCAATAAAACGGCTAATTTACAGTATATTGATTTTGGTAAAACGGATATAAGGTTACACCATTGCCCTTTTTTTTTGAACGACTTGTGCAGTCATGTAGGCATTTTGCAGTAATATTTAGAGATCCATACCCGGCGAGCGCTTGTAATCGACTGAAACCCGCGTTATGTCAATGATGCCAATTGGCCTCATGTTGTTGCTCATACTTCGAACGCTGATGTTTACTTCATTTATATGCCTCAATGATTTGAAGTAGCGACGTCCGCGTCCTATTGAGAATTCTCCGATAAAACAGGATTCGTGATGAATTTGGCGAATAAGCAAAATTAGTCACGTCGCTCGAGCGTAAAATACAGAAACCAAATTATGCAGAAAACGTAAATATACAGTTGTTTATAGTTTGAGAGATCGAGATATATCCGGTTTCCCACCGTTACGGAAACCAAATGTCGCGCCTACAAAACGGCGCCAGCTAACGCGATCGCACCGCGGAAATTGGATATACGAGTACAACAAGGTTACTAATAAATTAATTATTGTGATGAGCGGACTTTGAGCAAGGCCATCGCAACCAAAGGTTGGCCGTTACCGCATCTATTTTAATTAACACTAGAACATGAACTCTTTGACGCGGAGTAGTAAGGATACGGTATTAGCATAAGCCGGTGGCCAGCGACGAGTAACCGGTTGTAACTGGTTATTGAATGTATCTGGAATAATAGTACCAACGGAACTATGATAATAGAGTCTCGCGAGTCTCGACTTGCAAATTAGTTAATGATAAACAAAGCGGCAAAGAACGACTTGGCAGTGGGGAGTTGGCAGTAGGTAGTGGGTAGTGGGTAGTGGGCAGTGGGCAGAGGGAAAAGGGCAATTATGATATTAATTTTGAGATTTCTTGACCGCCCATATAATACTAACAGACTCCAAACATTAAGATAAGATATGAATCCTGAGAAAAGTGAAATAGGATTAATTTACAACCAATGTTTTGCTAAAGCCCTATTTTGAAGTAAGCAAATACACACGGAAGCTGCTGGCACCCCGTGTAGACTTAGACTATACTATTGTGCAGTAATGGCGTGCATTCCATAAAGGCTGAAAAGCAATAAGAACTTATATTCACATTTATTCAGTTGGTCGTCAGCAACAATCAAATCAGCGTAAGGTGATAATAAAATGCTAATTCTAGTCTCTCTTTGGATTCATACCTGAACTTGAAAACTACACACAGCCTACCTTTGGTCATAGAGCAATGCACCCCACAGGACTGACCGAAACAGTCACAATATGTGTAATGTGTGCGGGAAACACAAACGGCTGACCCGGGGGGTGGCCGTGGGACGTTCATTAATTTTAATCTGAGAGAATTCTTGGAGGAAAATAAATCAACATTATCTCATTTTAGAAGAATGGTCTAAATAAATATTTTATACAGTGTATCCTGACGAGGGAACCATTGGTTTCTAAACATGTAACTGATAATTGCAATTCACCCAAAAGCTCTACAGTGACAAAAAAGAATCACTTAAAATATTTGGGCATAACAATTATCATTTCATTTCATTGCCGGCAACCCGGGCGTTTATTTAAACATTTACATGTACTTTACCCGTCTCACTAGACGATGTCTGTTCTGAGACGGGTAACAATAAAAATAAATATATTCATATATACTCGTAAATTAAAGAAAATGCTTAAAAAATCATAAGGAAAGGTGTAAAACATATAAAGTAAATTTTAAATACAACGTTTAAACAGTTAAATGCAAAGCTACAGAATAAAAATTTAAAAACATACAAAGAGGATTATTCAAAAGTGCATGATAAAAATGTTTTAATTTAAAAAAAACATATATAAAAGTAATAAGAATAACAATATCAGACTAAGGAGAGTTTGCAAGTAATTTTTTGATGCAATTTCTTTGACTGTTCATTAGTCACGTGTTGAAATTTTTATAAAACTATTTTAGGTTGTTTTGCGTTATATGGTGAGAGGTTTCTATTAGGAAGATGTTGAATATGAGAGGTGCGAGGGAGGATTCGTGTTTCTTGGCAAAAGTGGATTTAATATTGGGTATTTGAAAATGATTGTGAGATTTAGCTCTTGTGTTTTGTGAGTGAGATATGGAGGAAGGTGATGATTTTATGCAGTTATTATAGATAATTTGTTTAATAAACAACTTTCTTATATCAAGAATGCTATTTGTAATTAATAGGTTTTCTGTAGGATGTCGATATGGTTTTTTAAACATGATTCTAATTATTGTTTTGTGGGATGTGTTTAGCGACTTAATATATGTGTCTGCGGCTCCACCCCACGCTGATATTCCATAAGTTAAAATGCTTTGACAAAGGGCAAAGTAAACATTTTTTAATCGTTTTAGTGACATGATGTTTCTTATTATTTTAAAGATATAAGATAGTTTCCGGATTCTCTTTGCAAGTAGGTTAATATGGAGTTCCCATTTTAGTTTGCAGTCCACTGTTAACGCTAGATACTTAATACTATTCGTGTGGTCAAATTTTTTCGCATGTGCAGTTTGAGGTTTTAGAGGTAATACATGGGTGTAGGTGTAAATGTGGAAAGGTTTTTGGTTGTCCAACATTGGTTTTACTGAAAGATAAGTACTTAGTTTTGGAGGTATTTAAGGTAAGTAGATCCTTGTCGATCCATTTTTTATTACCTTCATACCAATTTCAGTATTTTTAAGGACCCTTTCCCAAGTTTACGCTTTGAATAAAATTACTGTATCATCTGCGTAACTGATCACATTATATAAGAGAGATGGGATTTTAATTTCAGTGAGTCTATTAATATAAATGGGAAATAGAATGGGACCCAAAATGCTACGTTGCGGGACTCCATACTTTATTTTTGCCGTGTCACTGAAAGATTTGTTTAATTCAACTATTTGTTCCCTATTTTTAAAGTAGCTAATAAACCATATGAGCGCCGGTCCGTTGATACCAATATTTTTAAGTTTTTCGTATAACAACTCATGAGAGATAGTGTCAAAGGCCTTAGCTAAATCTAGAAATACTCCAATTACTTTAAATCCATCATCTAAATTTTTAACAACGAATTTAGTTAATTCCGATATAGCTTTTCTGTGCCCATTTTTGCTCGAAAACCGAATTGGTGGCTTGAAAGTAGTTTATGTTTTTGGAGTTAGGATAGTAGTATTTTTTTCATTGCCTTTTCCAGGAGTTTCGCTAGTTAGTTTAATAGTGCGATAGGTCTGAAGTTGGAAATTAGGGTTTTGTCTCCGGATTTATGAATTGGTGTAATACTGGCAATTTTCAATTTGTCGGGGACAATCCCTTGGCAGAAACTTTGATTAAATATGCATAGAAGAGGTATAACAATATGTTCTCGCAGATTTATCAGCATTTGGTTAGAGATGTTATCTGGGCTCGGAGCGCAAAATGGTTTGAGTGACGGAATATGCTCTGTTATTTCTGTTTTATTTAATTTGTATATATTAAAGGAATGAATTGGACATCTGGTAGAGCAATTGTTTGCTAGTAATTCTTCAGTTGTTAGATTTTTTGTCAGGATTTTTTGAGCTAAATCAATGCCAGCGTTAATGAAATGAGAATTTATGTGATTCGCTAATTTGTTGGGTTCATTTTTTGTCAAAAAGATCTCCCCATTAATTAACAATTCATTAGTATTCGTATTTTTCATGGGGTTTAAATAAGCTACGTCTTTCATAATTCTCGTCTCCTCTAGCATTTTCTATTTCTTTTCGATAAAATTTATATTTAGCCTGCTTAATTAATTTATGACATAGCATATATAACAAATAATCGTTTTTCAGTTTGCTATCCATCGGGTTTTTGTTTACTCTTGTATGCATCATATCACGTTTGTGAATACATTTTACCAAACCTGTTGTAATCCATGGTTTAATTTTCAATATTTTGTGTGAATTGTTTTTATGGGTTTTTAAAGTGGAGTGTTTATTTGTGTATGTGTCCAAAGTTAAGAGAAATTCGTGCTTTGTTCGGATCCATTTCTTTCAGCGTTGCAGTCCAAGATTCGTGACTTATATCTGAACTAAGTGCTTTGATGTCTATTATGTGGTAGGAGGTGTTTGATAAATGATCTGTTTTAATTTCATTTTTCGATCGCATGCTGAGTGTGGTAGAAAAGTGATCAGTAACCGTTGAATGAATAGTGGATGACATGGTTATATTTTTAGTTTTAGCAAAAATATGATCAATACAGGATTTTGATTCTAATGTGGTTCTTGTCGAAGAATTTATAGCCGACCTAAAGCCATAGTGAGTTAAAAGACTTAGATATTCGTTAAGTTTGGGATTACATTTGAGAATATTTATGTTCATATCACCTGCTAGAATGACTTGTTGAGTATTTTTATTATTTTCCAGAAGTTTTTTTAGAGTATTAAGAAAAGGATTTAGATCTTTACAGCACGGTGGTCTATAAATAGCAAAATCAGATAAATTGGAGCCTAGTGATATTTTAACGCAATTTGCTTCTGTTAAGTTAATTTCGGAGATAGAAGCGTTCAGAGACTCTAACAAATATCACAATGCCATCATTTTGGTTGAGTTTAGTAGTAGTGTGGAACGTTTTATAGCCAAATAAGTTGATATCGGTGTAAGAATCATCTGTCCAACATTCACTTAAAGGGGTGATATCAAAAATAGTATTTAGGTCATGTAAAAGGAGTGTGAAGATGTCAATTTTTTCCGAATGCTTCTAATATTTTGTGTTATTATATTTAAGGAGTAATTATCAGTAATGGAGAGTTTAAAATCTGTAGTATTGGAAAATATGTGTTCTACGTTAGAGGATGTTATAAAATCGATATTAAGTGTTGAAGTCATTTGTTAATAGTAAGTGAATAAGTTTATCATGGAAAATATCAGTAGAAGTGATCTATCTATGATGATATCTGTACGGGACAAGATCTGTAAACTCTTGCCGCACGTTTTTAGAAGAAGAAGATCAGGCTGGCCACTTCGACGCTTCAGAGCAGGGTAGGAAGGAAGGGGGAAATGCCTTGAAAAAGGCAAACGATTTCTTGCAAGGAGGTGGTGAGGGTGAAGAGAAAGTCACGGTCGGTTTTCAGGCCGAAATGGGGCGTTTGCACAAATCCTCATTTTGTGCAAACATAACAAGACAGGGATGCGTATCTAGTCGCTTCTATCAGGTTAAAATTAAAGTCGGGCGTTGCACAATTAATTATTTGTGCAGACATAACAAACAAGACAGAGATGCGTATCTAGTCGCCTCTCTCTCTCTCTCTCGTTTGTGGTCGGGTCGTCTGTGTGAGCCTGACCAGTACTACATGCTAGCTCGATCGAGAAACGTATCTAGTCGTCTCTCGTTCGAAGCTGCACGAACTCAGTAGTTGATTTCGTATCTAGTCGTACCACCTACTGAGTTATGTACTGGTTGATGTTATGCAAACGGAGGGTATTACAAACTTTGATAGTCACGTCTGGTATAATATCCCCAATTTTTTTAGGTCTATTTCGTGTTTAATTTGAATTATTTTTTCCCCAGGTCCTTTTCGGACAAGCAATTTAGATGCTTTGAACCATACAAACTCGAAATGGGTTTCTTTAGCCGTTTGCTTAGTTTTCCAAAGCAGTTCATTAAAATATGGTGAAAGCACTTAGCTGAGGTATATAGGTGATTTAGGATTTAATATTTTGGCAACATTTTTGTAGGATAAAATCGATTCCCTCGTTTTCAGGCTATAGAAAGCAACTTGTAGTTTATCCAGGGCGTTCGGTCTGCGATCCTGGGTCCTGGTCACCAGTCTTAGGTCCTGCTGCATCAGGGACATCCCAAGAGAGTTGGCTACCCGAAGTATAGCTTCCACTGGTTGTTCTCCCGGCCGCAACTCCATACCCGCCAACTCCACGCAGTCGGAGAGCTTCTCTTGCTCTAATACTGCAAGTCTAGATTCCAGGAATGAGATTCTTGTGTTTTTTTTATCGTTCTCTTCACGTAAAAATTGGGTCTCTTTTTGGAGATCCTGCATTTGGTTAAATCTTGACAGCAGGTCATCATACTGATTACAAATAAATTCGCTAGATCTATTTAAGTCGCTGATTTCGTCCTCGAATAGTTTTTTCATTTCAGATATTTTTTGATCAGTGTTTAGTTAGTCTGTCATATAAAACATCGGATTCTGTACCAATTTGCGAGGACGGTGAGCTTGATCTACTTTTACATTTAGGGCATTTCCAAGTTGATTTGTTTTTGGGCGCCATTTTTTTGAAATTAGTATTAGAGATATTGAGGCAATTGTTATGGAAAACAATTTGCAAGTGGCAAATAAAGTACGTTGTCATTTTTAGAGATGATATTAAGACAGCCTTCACAGTTCATTGTCAGTTAATATTTTACTCCTGCGCCGGAATTAATGTATTCCGTAAAAGTACTTTGGTTCACGTATACGGTTAGACGTATGTATGCGTACTAAAACTTTTGTTAATTTATTTTGAATTAAAATTTATAAAGTTTGTATTGAAGTTTGACCAGAGATGGCGTTACACTTTTAACTAGATTAATTTGGCTGTTGATCCAGAGATGGTGTTTTATTTTTGAATAAGTGAAAAAAAGTACAGCAGCAAACAATATTATTTTAGCTCTGAGTTGACTGAGGATTGAACCCTTGTCCTCGGGGACTGGCTATATTAAGCGAACGACGCTAACCTCTAGGCCAGATCCTAGTCGAAGGAAACCGAGATTAAATTGGTATATTACTGATACCGGATTTTTAAACTGTTAGTGGAATGAGTGAATTTTAGTATTTTTTTTTAAACTCACTTCTGCAAAAACACTGTTTTTATTAGTTAAAGAGCAATTATAAGTTCGTTTAGTATTCACTTTATGATTTAGTAAAGATTCACTGATTGATGATTATTGATTCACTGAAATAGATCAACATATTAAATGGACAGAACATATTACGCAAAATATTAAAGAAATACGAAAACTACACTACATATTCCTCAAACTAAGAAATATTTTACAAAAATCTATGCAACTGAAGGTTTACTATGCTTTAGCACAATCAATTCTACAATATGGAATAATAGGCTGGGGAAGAGGGTATAACAAGCTTAGCCCCATTGGAAATAGTCCAAAACAGACTCATTAAAATAATTCTAAAAAAATCATCTGATTTTTCAACCCGTGAGTTATTCAATGAATTTAAAGTCTTAGATTTAAATATAATATATCATACAATTCATTACTTCAGATCCATACAGAAAACCTAAAATTAGACTAATTGAGCACCAGGCCGAGAACCACAGGACAAATAATAATCCCTAAACTTTATACAACAACAGTTCAACACCATTACACATATTCCAACATAAAATGTTTTAACGAACTTCCTAAAGATACAAGCTGAAAAAAATAAGAAATTTTTAAGAAAAAACTCTAAATACATTTTAGAAGAAACTAATTTTAGGTTTATATTATAAGTTCACATAGAAAAAATGTATACATGTTTATATACATACATTATATAGACATATTTTATTTCTAAAAAAATCCTTTTAATTTGTTTTTTTTTTTAATTAGTGTATAGACACTAGAATATCATCTTCATTCAATAAACCATAATAGTACTCCCTCCCTAGACACGAGAATTTCTCAATCAGGAGAGTCTTAATTTAAAAAAAAAGAAGCTTAAATGATTATATAAATAAATAAAATTAAAAAAAAAACATTTTTTTGTACTCGCCTACTCTTATTGCACGTAAACAATGTTGTTAATTATATATAATAAATATCTTTAAAAAAAAATTAAAAACCTATTTATTTATTAAATAGTGGTTTAAATAAAAACTTTTTTTATGATTTGACTGTGAATTACTAGTAGCACAAGCGGTTGAAAGGATGACTCGTACGAATCATTTCTCGAATATGGAGGGAGGGGTAGTCTTTTTTGCCGCCGAGGCGTTTCTTAGCACTCTGGGTACTCGGAGCGCAGAAGGCGGCAGAGAAAAATACGCGTGGATGTATTCAATTTCGCACTTAATTAGAAATTGCTCTGCGACTTCTGCGCTCCGGATACCGAGGCAGTTTTAATGCATTGTGATTTTCGCATTCTACTGGGAACCAACGAGAACTACCAGGGTTACAGAAATGTGATCGGGTGTTGATAATATCACATTTTCTGATACCTACCACAAAATTCGTTACAATTTATTGATGTTTCCCTCGGAATTATGTATGCAATGTGTTTTTATGTGAATTTTATGCGTAAAGCGTTTTCACTGTCAACAAGCAAGATGTGCTTCTAATGGTTACAGGGCCTCCGCCCATGATGTCAAACACTATTTCTGGATATAATGTTGAAAAATGAATGAACTGAACTGAACATATTTATAACAAAATATTCATCTTATATCCTTCTTTTTTTAAATCGATTCTACATTCCTCAAACAAAGATAAATCTATCAATCTATCTATACGAGGTGTGTTCAAAAGAAAAGGTGAATTTCGAATTTTTTCGAAAAGTATTTATTTATTCATCAATATCCATTTTCTCCCCTCAAAGTAATCCCCCTCAGATATAATGCAGTTATGCCAGCGCTTCTTCCAATCCTCGAAGCACTTCTGGAATGCGCTTTTCGGTATGGCCATCAGCTCGTTCTTCGATTCTGACTTTATCTCATCAATTGTGGCAAAACGCTTTCCTTTCATTGGTCTCTTCAGTTTCGGGAATAGAAAAAGTCGCAGGGAGCCAAATCTGGTGAATACGGTGGTTGAGGCATGATTACGGTGTTGTTTTTGGCCAAATAATCACGAACAAGCATTGATGTGTGAGCTGGTGCATTATCGTGATGCAAAATCCATGATTTGTTTCTCCACAATTCCGATCGTTTGAGCCGTATTGCTTCACGCAAACATTGCATAACTTCCTTGTAGTATTCCTTATTAACCGTACGACCTGTTGGCAAGAACTCATGATGGACCACGCCATTGTAATATGCCAATGTAAGAAAACAGTGAGCAAAACCCTCACATTTGATCGAACTTGGCGTGCTTTTTTCGTTCTTGGCTCTTCTGGCCGCTTCCATTGGGATGATTGGGCCTTGGTTTCGACGTCATAACCATATACCCACGTTTCATCACCAGTTATGACCCTTTTGAGCAAATCTGGATCGTTGTTGACGTCATTCAACAACTCCTGAGCGATACTAATGCGACGTTGCTTTTGCTCAAAATTTAGCAATTTCGGAATAAACTTCGCTGCCACACGTTTCATGCCCAAAACATCCGGGAAAATTGCATGACATGAGCCGATTGATATGCCAACATCCTCTGCAACTTCCCTAATAGTGATTCGACGATTTTCCAAAACCATTTTCTTCACTGTTTCGATGTTTTCTTCGTTTGTTGACGTGGTTGCAACTCCAGGACGCTCATCGTCATTAACATCTTCTCGGCACTTTTTTGAGACAAAGTAGACTCGCCGAATGCCACAGTCAACATTTTAAGTGCGTTGGAGCCTTTATTCCATTTTTAACGCAAAATTTAATACATATTCTTTGAACCATTTTTTTTTAAAGTAAAAAATCGAAGAACACACAAAAACGTGACTAACCTTTCCAGTTGTCAAAAACAAACCACTAATCCAAAATGACTGATAATGCTAACATATGATAAACATATGTATACCAACATAACAAAAAAAAATTCAATAATCGAATTTACACAGCCCGCGAAAATTCAAAATTGACCTTTTCTTTTGAACACACTCGTATATATATATATATATACAAAATGAATGTTTGTCTGTCTGTCCTCGATTTTTTTTTTGACAATTACTAGACCGGTTTCGCTGATAATAGCACAGTTTGTTCTTATTAGTGCAGAGAAGGTTTATAGAGTAGTTTGAATGAAATCCAATGTGTAAAACTGCTGTTATAACGTTTTAAAATTAGTATGAAAAACATTGAACCCGCCATGTTGTATTGAGGTTAGCCCATAGATATACCACTCTGGTTAGCCACAGATTACATATTCAAAAGAAGAAGGTTTGATTGGTTAGAATATTTTCAAAATGGAAAAAATAAGTAGGTACCTACTTTACAACTTTATTATTTATATATATACGAGTATATATATTTTCAAAAAATAAATGTTCAGAATGGAATAAAATTTTCAAATGAATGTTTCTTTATTTAGAGAGAGTAATAGTAGTCACAAGGCATTACTTTCGCTGTCAAATCAATTATGGCACCCAAAAAACAAGCAAGATTTCACAACTTCATAGCTTTAACCAAAAAAAAAAAAATCCAGAGCAAGGCCGGGTACTCATCAGCTAATTCAAAATAAAACCTACCATATTTTTACTCTTTTCGCACACGGGCGGCGTAGAGTGGTTTCAAATACCCCAAAAGTTGGCATCAATTATATGGTGGATTTACAGGAATTTAAATGGGATATTTTTATTCAGTACTGGCACCAGTATAAAAAAAAAAACAGTTTGGTAAAATATAAATAAATACGATATTATACAATACGTATATTATACAAGAATAAACGCAGAGTAATGTGTTTGTTAACAGTTGGATACAGACGATGGACAATCATCATCATCTTCATCAGTGGACAGATACCCGAGGAATGAATATCCGGGGAAATGTTTAAATTGAATTCTTCCTTGGAAAAACAAATTAGTTAAGATACGTAACCGACACTACATTATAAACATCCTGATTGCAATTCTCATTGGAACATTTTCTAGGATAGTTCTCGTTCACTGGCGTGATTTAACAGAGTTTGAATTTCTGCAAATGTAGGTGTGATCGTTGTCTTCCTTCTTTGGATAACAACCTTTTTTTTTGTCACAAGTAATATTTTGTAAGGTGGTCAACATTCAGGATCTTTAGCTCGTATGACACTATATTAATGTTTCATGATCTCGGCTTCATCCATTATCCGCAAATGCCTTGTACGCTTGTAGATTCGCACCGGAGGTGAACGAATGATATCTTCTAATAATTTTGATGCAACCGGATTCCTCTCAAATTCATTTAAGCTATGCAGCCAATGGTGGGTATGCACCCAAAATGTGAAAGTGGCGAACTATTACGAAGATCTTCGGTTTTTACGCCGTATTTCGGTCAAAAATATCTTCAAATGGTATTTCTTGACTGCAAACTCGCTGTCGTCTTGTAGGGAAAATCTGAAAACTGAAGCAATGCTGAACAAACAAAGCTAGATTCAGGTAAAGAACAGGGGATGGCCAGTCTCCGGAGAATTCAATTGATTTCACACTTCATAAGATTTTCCCTGCAAGATTGTCTTTACTGTTTCATATTTTCGTTTGAGATTTGTTAATATAATCAATGATTAAAAAAAATATATTTTTTTTTTTATTTATGGAGAAAATACAGACAGTGGTAATATCGAAAAAATATAGAAATATTTGGAGAACTCGCCTGTATCCTAACCTATTTCTCACTGATTAATATGATACAGATAAACAAACCTTTAAAATAATATTTAGACAAGTTAAGGAATTTAAGACTGTGTTACACAGAAAAAAAATTAAAAAGTGCACAATGTCTAAATAAAGTAACAGAAAGTAAATAAACTTTACAAATAATATTTACAAGAATGTAAAAGGAAAAATAATGATTAAATTTAAAATATTACTATACAAGGAAACAATAAAAAAGTACATAATGTCCAAACACTGTTTGTTGAAGTTTGTTTGTTTAATATTATTATATGAAAACAGCTTTCAATTCTCTTTTAAAAGCACCACATGTATCAAAGAATATGTCGGAATCCATCAGAGTTTGATTTTGATTAAATAACTCGCACATTCTTCTGATTGGATCCCTGACACCAGCATTTGTGCGCGTCAGCTAATGTGGAATAAGTGGTTAGACCTAGTTGTTCTGGATGGTAATTTTGAAGTTTATTAGTTGGAGTAAGGTAGGACAGTTGATAATGTTATTGCACACTTTATATAGGGTAATGAGATCAAGGTATGTTCGCCGGTTAGTGAGGGTGGAGACATTATAGATAGACAGCATATGTACGTATCCCCATTTAGGTGCGCTCATTCTGTAATTAAGGCAACGCAGAAATTTTCTTTGACTTCTTTCAATTTTGTCTTTGTAGATACCGTAGAGTGGAGTCCATATGGGGGCGCAGTATTCAAGTTGAGAACGGACCAGCGTATAGTAAAGGAGGAGGTAGGTTTCAGGCTTTCGAAATACACAGCTGTTTCTGATAACAAAGCCTAGCATGCAGTCAGCTTTATTTACAATATTATCAACGTGCACATCGAAATGAAGTTTTGAATCCAAAAATATGCCTAAGTCTCTTATACTATATACGCGCTCGAGTGAGTAGTTGCCAATATAATAATTGTTTGTGATAGCTTTATGATTTTTAGTGAAGCTTATTTGTTTACATTTGTTGTAACTTAGATACAATTTATGATCATCGCAAAACGCTTCAAACCTTACTAAATCTCTTTGGATGAGCAGACAATCATTTATATCCTTAACGGCGAATATTTTTATGTCATCAGCGAACAAGAGAAACAAACAGTGCAAAAAACATTTAGTAACGCTATTGATAAAAAGTATAAATAACAGTGGGCCCAGGATTGATCCCTGTGGCACACCAGTGGTAACTGGTTCCCACATAGAAGTATATCCTCGAAATGATACAGCTTGTTGTCGTTTTGTTAAGTACGAAACAAACCAACGTAATAAGTTTCCCCGAATTCCGTTGTAGATAATTTTTTTAATAAGTATAGGTGGTCAACATTTTCAAATTTTTTTTAAAAATCGCAATAAGTTGAATCTACCTGGTGACCTCGATCCAAGCTGGTTAATAAAAACTTGGAATAAATAAGTAAATTACTCGCGGTAGACTTGCCTTTGACGAATCCGTGTTGTTGGTCTATAATTTTGTCGGCAAGCTGGGGATATACATTGTCATGGACAAGTCTTTCCAAAAGTTTAGGGATCACGGAGAGAATGGAGATCGGCCTATAGTTTTCCACTCTTTGACGCGAGTCACCCTTGTGGACCGGTATGATATAGGCTAACTTCCACCTGCCAGGGTAAATCCCTTCTCTCAGACATTTATTAAATATTATAGTAAGAGGCACACATAGTGACGGTGCAGCAGATCTAAGGAAAAACGCCGGTATTCCATCATGACCCGCACCTTTGTTTATATCTAGTGACTTTAAACTTGATTGCACTTCTCTTTCAGTTAGTTCAATTGTGTGAATGTGCGTAAGTTCGATTGAACTGATTCAAGTTGGTCGATGTCGATTGTATCATTGATGGAGGAAGGCTCAAATGTTGACTTAAAAAATTCAGAAAACATGTTACATATTTCCTGGGTATCATTAGATTTACGCCCTTCGAAGGACATGGCAGCGGGGTATCCATCGGACGATTTAAGTGAAGTTATATATGTCCAAAAAGTTTTGATGTTGTTCTGCAATGAACTTTCAATGGTATCGAAAAATAGTTTTCGGGATTCATCAGTTAACTTTTTTGTATGTAGTCCGTAAGAAAGAAAATTCACAATAGTCAAAAAGACCTTCATATGTCTTCCATTTGAGCCAGACTTTGTCCTTTTTCCGTTCTGGTGTAAACCAAATGGGAAATTTCTCATTTTGTCGTGCCGAAACTGGAATAGACTTATCAATTAAATTATTTATTATTACACAGAAGCGATCTACCGCCAGTTTGGCTGTTAGATTTGCGGTTTCGGATATCCAATCAATACAATTAATATCATTATTAATTTGAGTGTAATCAGCTTTTCTGAAATTGAGCCTACTTTTTGTAGTTTTTAATTTATTACCATGAGGTTTATAACCTTCAATAAGTTAGTTATTCCAACAAAGAAGCATTTGTATAGCCCAGTTTTGTGTTATTTCACTTCAAGTGCGCTTTACTATAAATAAACTTTAAAAAAATGATTAAATAACTCCATTCAGTGGTATTCCTACAGTGCTACTTTTACATTCTATTTATACATTCTTAACATATTGCATACATTCTTGCTTATTCTTATTATTACTCCTACAGTACTCCTAAGGTGCATATTCATCTAATAAAATTACAAAATATTATACAGTATATACACGGCTGTACAAAAATAACACATTCACAATAATACTGCAAAAATAGTAACATTTTAAGACAGTAGTCGGGTTATGTTGACCAATAACTGACTTCACATAAAAAAATATATATACGGAGGAAGCCAAAACCAACAACTACCAGAGGCTTGAGGAAATGACTTTTTACAATAAATTGAAGAGAAATAAAAATTTATAGACAGTAGGATTTTTTAAATAATTTTGTTTTTAAAGCCCGTTTAAATTCAGTCAATTTCTGGATATTAGTAAGAGCTGGGGGAAGTTTATTCCAAATGAGAGGGCCATTTACACGAAAAGAGCGATCATAGTAGACGGCTCGATTTGACCTTGAAAGTTCAATTAGACGATTAGTAGCATCTAGATCTGCTGACCTCAGAGTAAGCTGTCTATCACTTAAGTCCTGTCGGATGCATAGTTCAGATATATAGGCTGGCGCCATTCCCTGCAATGCTTTGAAGGTCAGTAAGCAGATCTTGAACTCTATTCTTTCAGGGCATCGAAGCCAATGAAGGTGATCCCTTAGAAGTGGGGTAATATGACAATATATGACTGGATTCTATTGAATTATTTTTGAGGGAGACCAGTATATGCACTATTACAATAGTCCATACATGAGACAACGAAGGAATTTATGAGTGATTTTGCTCCATCAGAGGGAAGACATCTCCTGATGGATTTTATCTGCCTAAGATGGAAAAGGCCAGAACTTACAGCCTTTGAATAAGTTACATATGACAGTACATAAGTGGTTTTTATCCTTGCAGGCATTTTGAATGTTTCCCAATGTCTGTTTATTCACGGATAATTTATCTTTTAACCCTTTCTTAATCCCTAATCCTTAAAACTGGAGATTAAACACAAAAATCACCTTGGAAATGTCTACCACCTGAACGAGTACCTAAAATCCAATTAAAGAAATAGCACGTGAAGCCAGTTATGCCAGCAATGGGAAAATGAAAACTGACAATTCTTATTCGCTCTATATCAAATATACGTACGGTATGAAAGCGTGTCGGACGTCTTCTCCTCTTTCGCAATGTTTGGTGCGTCGATAGTTATAAGAATAATAATCGGATGATTTTCATAGCGCCGTTTTTGTGAAAAATCACCTCAAGGACGCTGTACAAATATTACTTCCTATTCTTATGTTACATCTATTCTATAAAGTTTTTTTTTTTTTAAATTTATTTTCTCTTTTTGGACAGGCTATCATTACACATTATTTATAAACCATATAAAGAGATGCAGTTAAATTATCAAAACTAAATATGGCTTGGTCTAAGTTTTCATATATGTTAAATTGAAAAAAAGAAGCCAACTGTAATTATTCCTTACGATATATTGCAAGACGCCAATACAAATGACAGAGTGATTGTTTCCATTATATTCAAGAATGTATTTAAGCTAAGACGATGAATTATTATCCATATATTTTTAGGATAAATAATACAGAATACTCTTAAAAGGGGGGAGCGGCGGGGGAGGACGGTGGCCGGGGGGACTGATCCATAGGGCCCTCAAATCTTCTTTGTCTTGCTGGTCTGCATGTACGCCAAGTGGCGCTTGTCGGCCGGCTTCAGGATCTGGAAGGAGCACATCAGCGTGTCGTCCACTGACATCATTGCAAGAATGATTAATTAACTATATTGTCGGCACTTGTACGGGGCCGGGACCAAGCGGAAAATAAATATTTGAATTTCATAACTGGTCCCCCATAGCCAAAGAAATGTTTTGTGCAAACTTATGAAAATATATTGTGCAAAGTGTCCTGTTACTACTAGAATGACTAAGTAAAATGAAAGAGCGAGGCAACGCAGTGTGAGGGAGACAGATGTTGTCAGATAAAACTTTCGCAACACTACCGACACAGAAAGGTGTCAATAGCGTTGCGAAAATCCAAACAGTACACTCAGGATAGTGAATGGCTTGGGGTATAAATAGAAGGCGAAAATAGCTATTCTTCAATCAGCCAGCAATTCTCGAACCGACAACACTTCTGCTCCCTCGACTACTCAGCCCGCTACGACTTCTGCTCTATTCGTCTTCTTTCTCGTTGACCACCACTGACCCTGGACCCCTTCTGGACTACCACTACCCACTGGACCCAGACCCTCACATCGACCACGGACAAGGCCTGCAGAACATTAGCCGAAATTCTAATTTGTGCAAAGAGACTTTGCTCAAATTGAGAATTTTGCACAAAAGTGTATATTGTGCAAAAAACGAAAGTCATTAATTTGTCAGTATTGTTCCTCATTTGTAAGGGATAGGTTGTGTCTCCCCCCCCCCTCCAGCCCTCTCCGCAGATCGGGATCAGCTGCCCCCTACAGTTCGCCTGTGTGCCATACGTCTGACACAGAAAGGATTAAATTCTTTTGACAGCTTTCCAAAGTTTATTTTATGTACAAATATGTATGTATTGTAATAAATAGTTTGCTATCTGTCATGAAATTCAACTCCATTAACATTTTCTACATACGAAATGTTTTATTAATATTTTGTCACAGGTTTACAGCGATAAATAATTATAAAGCAATGTTTTTTATGAGTATTCATTTTGATTTTTGTAATAAAATAATCGATAAAACAAATAAACATTTCTAGACAATAACATATAAAGATACATAAGCGTCCTTGAGGTGATTTTTCACAAAAACGGCGCTATAAAAATCATCCAACTATTATTATAATGTGTAAGTATTGTTACGAGAAATTATATATTGTCATTGCATTGGCAATGTCGTTAAGGGACACAAATTTGTATAAAAAATTACGACATTGTACAGGAATTTCTTTTATGTGTATTATGTATACTAATTCAATTTTCATTTTTATTACAAAAAATAAATAAAGTTAGAATTTTTAAAATTGAAAGAGATATTTATATATATGACCTCCTCAATGATTTTAAAAATGTCACTAAGTTTACAGTTTTTGTCGCCGGCACAATGAAGATAGTATTTTATCAGGCACTTGATTTTATTTATATACGAGTACATCATACATGGAGAATAATAAAATAAAAATTCAGATCACATCAATATAAAGGCTGCAATTTTAATGCAAATTTTGTTAACATGTACATAATAGTAAATAATATATAGATAAATATTTATGTACAGATGGTTGCTATGAAGTGCTGATTGTTATGCAGCTACAATAATATGGGGTGCAATTGAAAGTATGTATTGATTATGTTAACACAAGTCACATCAAAAATTCTATCATTTGAGGACCCGGTTGATTGATCAACTTGGAATGAAAAGTTACACGGCTATTTTACCCGCCCTACCCATACCAACATACGTAATACGGCCGCTATATTATCGCCCAAACGCAACAAGCCCTATCCTGTACGTTCAGGTACAAAAAAACTATACCCGAAACTCACAAAACATTTGTATATTAACACAGGAGACCAAGGAGGAAATAATTTCCCTCAAGGCCTATATCATCTAAAAGTCATTCTTCTGTTCTTAGGTCAATGAGCAAATACCTTATGGTTTATACCAAAAGATGGCAGATTAAAAACTGCGTGTTGTGAAAAATACATGAATACATATTTTTAATATTGAATTGAAAAAAAAGCACCACTCTTTTAAGTCACCACTCCCTCAGCGAACTTAGAAACAAGTTTGCTGCGCAAGCAGTCCTCTGTTGACAACTTACAAATACTGTTTTTGGGGTGATTTAGCTTAGGCATGAATATTATAACAATACTCAAATAAAATATTATATACATAATTAAGGCAGGCTTCTGGCTGGTCATTCTATTCTATTATTATTATTTTATCAGGGTTACATTATAAGATATTATCTGCATTTAAGTTCTTAATCACTCTCAACCAAAATTATAAATCACTGCCACTGTCTTTTTACAAAATTTATTAATTACTTAAATATAATATTATGCTCGCACATCACTTCAAATCTATGATTTTAATTAAAAAATATATCAATATGTAGTGTACTTAAATTATTTATTTGTAAAAATATGAGGCACCGAGAACCAGACAGACTTAAGTGCCATTTCACTTAAACTTTATCTTTGTATGGAGTTTTACAGACAACTGTAATATCTTTGTGCCGCACAGACTCAACAGTCAATAAAACATCATCTTGATTGTATGTTATAGACGGAATCTGTAATAAAGTACGTGCCACAGGAACTCAACCGCCTAAACAGTATAAACAATAACAGTTGGTGAAATCGCGTGCTTGAAATATTTGACGATTTTTATTAACATGAGACATGAGTTTCACTACTCGACAATCACGTGTGGGTAGGATAATGGACCTCTGCAATATCCAGGAAAAATCCTACAACCGATATCAAACGATGAATGGAAAAAATCAGGTTAGTTTACTTATTTTTCTCAAATTTGAGGATAATTTTTGTTATTTTAATTTATAGTTTCTTCATTATAATTAAAGTTTAGCGTTTGAAAAAGTAATTATTTAATTTAATAAAGTTAAACCACTTTTGTATTGTCTTCAAATGAAAACGAAATTAATAATTTGTTAAAAAACATAGTTTTCTAGTATTTTAAACCATAAGGAAACATGTTTGAAAAAATGTTAATATTTGAGAAATGATTGAAATAGTATAGTCAGTAAAAACGTTGGTTTTCAGTGCACATTATGTTACTTAAATAAATCAATAACCACGAAAAGTTTATTATTTAGATGCTGTAAAATTACAAAATTATTTTTTTGTCGCTTATGTTTGTTTGGCATCAGTGAAATCAAAATGGATTGATGAAATTTTCATATGAATTGGTAACTTGGTGATGTGACATTATAATTTAAAAGATAAAATAATAACTTTGTTTACATCACTTTTATTTATACTTTTGCTGGATTTAGCGAAACCCGGTCGGCTAAAGTATAAATAAAAGTGATGTAAACAAAGTTATTATTTTAATTTTTTTGTTGCTTAAGTTTGTTTGGCATCAGCGAAATCAAAATGGATTAATGAAATGAAAGGATTAACAAAATACTAAAAAACTTGAGAAGCATTTTTCTCAAAACTACTTAAAAGGTATAGGCCTCTCTAAAGAGCATAAGCCTGTCTGGTTCTCAACGCCTCATATGTATTCTATCTCCAAGAAGAATTCACAAAAGCAACCATTGTGTATTATAAAAGTGCCAAGCCCTACACTAATTATTTTCCATCAGGAAATGGTGTCTATAGCACCACAAGCCTAGCAAAGTCCTTGTACCCCATCCACTAATATCATAGAAGTTGGAAAACCAAGAAATATCTATGTAATGGCTTAGCAGTAAACTCCCTGCTAATAGCATTAACAAAAACCCACTCCTGAAAAATACAAATTTGTAAATTGAAACGTTTTAGTGCGGGTCCCTCGGCAGCTACCCTGGCAAACAAGCGTCCGCTACGCCATTTATCAATAACGTTAATTATACAATGTGTGATTAATTCGGAGACCGATGCCCCCTTAGTTACTACCCTCGGTTGTTTTTCCGATTAATTTGGCATTTAAGTGTGTGAGTTCCGGAGATTTGTTCTTTGCCCTACAAGGTGTCCTGAAGACTGAAATGAAGTAACCCAAGAGAGGAGTCATCAGTGGTCGATGACCAGCCACTTCCTGGTACTCTGCTCGATCTGTTTGGTCAGCATGGGGTTCCTCACTCGGATCTTTATCTCCAGCTTCCCGCCCACCACCTTGCGACCGTTCATCAACTGAAATCATCCATTTATTTGTTATTATGTACATAGTACCTAGATTTAAAACAAGAAAATGATTTATTTAATGCACCCACAATGTGCAACCTAAAGTAATTACATAATACAGTATAAACTCGGTAATCCGGCACTTCACTATACCGGCATGTCCAGTAAACTGGCACTGAAGCAAGGAACGCGCGCATACGATTCTATTTCATTCCATCTCCCTAATAAGTGTCAGTGATCTTGCGAGTGTCGACGTTTACGTACTAGTGGGTCATTCCACTTATTTTACAAACTTGGTTCCATTTCCGAGTTCAGCCACACGGACTCAATCCTTCGTTCTATTCGGTCCACCCGGGTCCGCCGTTCATTCCACTTATTTTACAAACTTGGTTCCATTTCCGAGTTCAGCCACACGGACTCGATTCCTCGGACTCAATCCTTCGTTCCATTCGGTCCACCCGGGTCCGCCGTTCCGTCGAAACCGGTGGAATGACAGGAGTCATCGTCATCGTTCCGCCATTTCTGTGGTGTCTCTGATTCCGGAAGCAAAAATCGTACTTATTACACCTTTGAATATGGTCACTTTTCGTTTATAGCTCCGACTGCTCTATGATGACTCCGATTCTGGAGGCAAAAATCATACATATTGCACTATTGAATAGGGTTGCTTTCGTTTCTGATCCGATCCAAAACCTTAATCGTTCCTTGAGTGTGAGTCTGTAACAAGTAAATTCAGATTTGCGAACTCGGGGTGAATCCACCATCTCATTAGACTCGGTCCGGACAGAACAACTCTCCTCTTAGGTAACTTTTGCGTTAATTATTGTTTACTTGTAGTTTTATACCCCTAATCAGTCCACATGTCATCGAGTAGTATGGGTAATAAGAGAAAACATAAGAATTTGACTTTGCGGGAGAAGATGGACTTTTTAAAGTGGTTAGATAAGGGCGAAAACATTTGCAAGCTTGCTAAATAATACGACGTCGGACATGCTACTTTGCACGATATTAAAAAATGAAATTGAAAAAACAAATTTTTACTCATTTTACCTACATTCCATTAATCTGAATTTTCCGCTAATTTGGCACTCTTGTGTCTGCATTAGTGCCGGATTAGTGAGATTGTACTGTACTTGTATTATTGGAACTGTTCATTTGTAAAATTCCATTGTAATATAATTACATATATGAATAAAAACACTGCATAATTTGCCGTGTACTCTGTATAAGGAGACAGTGTTGGTTTATCCACATATTAATAATCGGACATGAAGTGGTAACTTACGTCGAAGGAGTCGTGCAGCTCCGTCTGTGTCTCCAGCGGCTGCAGCTTCACGCTGATGGTCCCGAGTAGCGAGTCTCGCGTGAAGAAGCCACTGAAAAAAGGGAAGGGGCAACTGCAGGGGCGGCCGCAACACCTGACAACAGATACACACATTCATCCCTCGCGCAGCACTGCCCAATGCCATGTGCCAGCAAACCAACCCAGGCCCGGTGACTGATTAGAGATTGATGAACTACATACAAATTTTTGATAATAAACTAACAACGTTCATCCCTCACGCAGCACTGCCCAATGCTATGTGCCAACAAACCAACCCAGGCCCGGTGACTGATTAAAGATTGATGAACTACATACAAATTGTTGATAATAAACAAACAACATTCATCCCTCACGCAGCACTGCCCAATGCCATGTGCCAGCAAACCAACCCAGGCCCGGTGACTGATTAATGATTAATGAACTACATACAAATTATTGATAATAAACTAACAATTTTCAGCTATGTCGGAAGGAATATTGAAGCTAATTCATATTACATAATATTTATGTATTTATAACAATCAAACATAACTTAAAGTTTTTTCAGACTAAAGAGGTTTTCATTTCAGATGAAGAAGCTTTTCATGAAACTAGATATTATATTGAAGATAATTTGAAAGTACTCAGAGAGGTATCAATCTCCATATGCAAAATGACTAAGTACAAAAACAAAACAACAAATTTACAAGCAAAAAAGATCATGTCATCTTTTATAAAAGCTATTTTTATAAGCAACAACATTGAACATGTTTTGGAAGCTACATACGAACATTGAAGGCAAGTATTTTGGAAACTATAAAGCAATTATAATAAGATGTATATTAAAGCCCAGATCTCTATATACCATAATAAAATAAGACATGTAATATTCATTTCATTTCAAACATTTGATATTCTTCAAAGATTTTACTATTTTTGTGTGCAATACAATATTAACCGCCCGTCCTTTGGGTTATTATTCAAAAAGTAGCTAAAAAAACATCGGTCTTTTTTAAATAGATTTCGCAATAACAATACGTGTCTACAGTATACCAACTTGGATGGGAGAGATGAAAATACCCCAACACATCCGTTAGCTTCGGCTGATCTCGAAATACTAAACGAGATGAGGCAGGAATAAACTAGGTGTATATGAATGTTTTGTGAGTTTCGGGTATAGTTTTTTTGTACCTGAACATACGGGATACGGCTTGTTGCGTTCGTGCGATAATATAACGGCCGTATCACGTAAGTTTGTATGGGTAGGGCCGTTAAAATGAATCTTGCAGTGAACACTAAGCTAAATACTATAAAACCATGTATATACATACAAACGAGGGGAGTTCAACAAATTCGTAGTACACAATATACAGACAATAGTTAGGGAAGTATATTTTCACCCTTTTCAAGACCAATATATTTCATTCGACGATGTTAAAATGTCCTAAATAGACTATTTTTTCACACATAAACTACTAATTTAACTGAAAAGTCATTCAAGCAATCAATATTTTGCTTCGGATAGTCATCGTACAAAATTAACACATTTTCATAAATTGGATAGTGTTTATGCATACAAAAGAAAAAATCAATATCGGTACATTTGTCGATTTTCTATGTTTCATAAAAAAAGTGAAACACATTCCATTCAAACTTCTGTCAAAACAAAAATGAACAACATTTCGCATGAAAATTTTGGCAGGACACTAATTAAGGCGCTAAGAACCAAACAGGCTTAAGCGTCATTTGATTCAAATTTTATCTTTGTATGAAGTTTTATAGACAACTACAATATGTTCGTGCCGTACAGACTCAACAGTCAATATTGCAGCGACAAGTTCAGAAAACTTCATGTTGATTGTATGTCATAGACGGCCAAAGCGTAGATTGCGGTTGACTGGTCGATCGCGTGTAACTATTTAGTCGCCCGCCTGTCGATATGTACACATCTCTGACACCCGTCCTACACAGCGTGTGAGACAAATCGTGCGACAGAGATAACGGTCTACAATCTCGAAGTTAGCCGATTATCAATGACAGTCTCTCTCTAAAACCCGACGGGTAAAACAAGAATTGACTTGAAATTTCACTCACGTAGCGACAGTGCCACGGAGCGGAGGTGTTTGTGGCAGTTTTGGATTTTCGGTCCCATTTCGCTATAATCGGCTACCTTCGACTCTACATGAAGTGTCATCACTCATCACCTCATCGGTGGTTATTTAATAGGGTTAAATTACGACGTGTTTGTATTGATCATAACGAAAGTTACCAGTAGTGACAGTAGCCATCATTTCATGTAAGTTTCTGTTTTTTTACCGTGCTCTTTTATTTTATTTTTTTACCCACTATTATTTTTACCGAATAATTAATTTTTTTTATTTTAGTTTTTTTTATCCACAATGAGTCACCCGACCACAAGTTCCAAGAAGTCAAAAATATATCATTATAATGATGAATGGGAACAAGAGTTTTTTTTTCACAATGAAAAGGGATACTTTCAAGCGTATCACTTCCAAAAGGGGGAAATGTTGAAAGACACTTTAGAACAATCCATAAACAATATGTGAATAATTATCTACTTGGCACCGAATTACGGAAAGCAAAAGTACAGCAATTAATGAAACAATTAAATATGCAACAGTCATTTCTTGCGAGATCATGTACGAAGTCGAAAACAGTCACCATGGCCTCTTAAAGGTAGCTGAAATTTTAATAAAACATAAGAAACCCTTTGAAGACGGCGAAATATGGAAGGAGAGTTTTATTAAAGCAGGAGAAATATTGTTTCAAAAATTTAACAATAAATCTGAAATAATTGCTTCGATTAAAGAAATGTCGCTGTCGAGAAACACCCTTATGCGTACAACAGAAGCGATGAGTAAAAATTTAGAAGATATTCTGAAAGAAAATATTAATAAATGCAGGTTCCTATCCTTACAATTCGACGAGTCAACGGATGTCACTGATACCGCACAACTTTGTTTATTTATTCGAATGTGTTTTGAAGATATGTCTGTTAGAGAAGACCCTCCACACAGCATCCCCAAAGATGATATAGGCCTTGAGGGAAATTATTTCCTTCAGGGTCTCCTGTGTGGAGTTACCGTAAAAAAAAAAAAAGAACTGCTAACAATTTTACCGATGAGCGGACAAACGAGAGGTTTAGATATATATAATTCATTTAAGTCTTTTATCACTAAAACGGAATTTCATAAATACATAAACTGGTATCGATTACGACTGATGGAGCTCCTTCTATGGTTGGGAATCATAATGGATTTATAGCAATTTGTAAAAGTGATGTTAATATTCCAAGTTTCGCCAACTATCCATCAGCAGGCACCGTGCTCAAAAATATTAAACTCAGATGATGTGATGAATTTAGCATTCAAAATAGTTATTGGAATTTACTTTGTGAAGAAAAATATCCATGTTTATAGAGATGTGCAGCATATTTAACTACCCTTTTCGGTTCTACCTACCTCTGCGAAACAACATTTTCTGCCATGAATGCAATCCCGTTTGACAGATGACCATTTGACAGCATGTTTACGAATAGCTATAAGTACATATGAACCACAATATGAAAAGCTTGCCGAAAATATGAAATGTCATGTCTCCAGCGCGTCCTCTGATACGAAATAAAAAATAATAGTTAATATGTATTTACAATAACATTGTTGGGATTAATAATAAAAAAATAAAATAACATATTGTTATATTTATAAAGTAATTAGTTTTTGAGAAAATATCATTATTTTCTCTTATTAGAATAACTTGATATTGAATACTCATATGTATTATTATTATTATCTGTGTTTATGTTAAATTTAAACTTATTTTTGGCTTTAAATTACTATTTTTCTTATGATCACCTAAGACATACGATGTTGGTAGACCGCCGTCTATAATTTAAAAAATAGTCGATCGTAGTGGTCAAAAGTTTGGCCACCCCTGTCATAGACGGAATCTGTAATAAAGTACGTGCCATGAACTCAACCGCCTAATTAGTATGAACTAACAGTTGGTGAAATCGCACGCTTTTGTGTCTTAATATTTAACAATTCTTGTTAACAAAACATGAGTTTCACTACTCCACAACCACGTGTAGGTAGGATCATGGACCTCTGCAATATTCAGGAAGAAACCCTACAACAGAAATCAAACGATAAACCGAAAAAATCAGGTTAGTTTCCTTATTTTCCTCAAAAATGAGGATAATTTTTGTTGTTTTTTCTAGTAGTTTCTAATAGTTTCTTCATTCTAATTAAACTTTAGTGTTTGAAAACGTAATTATTTAATTAAGTTAAATTACTTTTGAATTGTCTTCAAATGAAAACAAAATTAATAATTGTAAAATAATAGGAAAATAAATAATGGGAACAGAGGTGAAATGTTTGAAAAACTGTTAATATTTGAGATATTAACATCAGTAAAAATGTTGGTTTTCAGTGGGCATTACGTTGTTATTAAATTAATCAGTAACAAAGTAAAGTTTATTATTTAGATGCTGTAAAATTACAATTTTTTTTTTTGTCACTTAAGTTTGTTTGGCATCAGTGAAATCAAAATGGATTGATGAAATGAAAGGATTAACAAAATTGTCAAAAACTTGAAAAGCATTTTTCTGAAAACTACTCGAAAGGCGTATAAGTCTCTCTGGTTCTCGGCGCCTCAATTAAGGTTGACATTACAAAATAAATATACTTTTAACTCTATAGAACATCGCCGTCGTGTCAGTTCTACAGACGTATTGAACCTCCTGTGTACATTTGTATTGCATGCACAAAGATTTTTGCATGTGCATAAATAGTGAGTAATAAATGATATTTTGAGAATTCATATTTATTTTTGCCATTTCAGTATGGGAAAGAGAGGGTGCTTTTACTTTAACTAAAATATATTATGAAAAATAAAAAATGATGCGAATGAATAACAACATAAAGAGAGGTGTGAATGAAGTTTCCCGATACCGTGAGTAAAATGAATGCAGTGACCACCACCTTTCAGACATCCACTCCCAAATGGTTCATGCAACCGACCACCACATATTAAACATAAAGAAATAACAATGATTAGCTTCCAGAAAGAAATTTGTAGAAATAATATGCGTGCTGCGAGCTAAACGTGAATAGGTGAATAGGCTCACATCATTTCTTGAATAAACTTTCAGGCAAGTGAAAACGCATTTAACTATGTAATCATTTCAGCATTTGGAGGTATTTTTCACAGAAAAACAATGTTTCATATTTTATTTTCGTGTCATACGAATATGCAAACCAAAATTTTGATTCACCAATACTACTGTATGCTTTACCACTGACCGTACGAGCAATAATCGTAACAGGTATTTATAATATTATAAATATGTATGTTAGTTGTAAGACTCCATTTTTAAGCCATAGTTGTACGAGGTGTGTTCAAAAGAAAAGGTGAATTTCGATTTTTTTCGAAAAATATTTATTTATTCATCAATATCCATTTTCTCCCCTTCAAAGTAATCCCCCTCAGATATAATGCACTTATGCCAGCGCTTCTTCCAATCCTCGAAGCACTTCTGGAATGCGCTTTTCGGTATGGCCATCAGCTCGTTCTTCGATTCTGACTTTATCTCATCAATTGTGGCAAAACGCTTTCCTTTCATTGGTCTCTTCAGTTTCGGGAATAGGAAAAAGTCGCAGGGAGCCAAATCTGGTGAATACGGTGGTTGAGGCATGATTACGGTGTTGTTTTTGGCCAAATAATCACGAACAAGCATTGATGTGTGAGCTGGTGCATTATCGTGATGCAAAATCCATGATTTGTTTTTCCACAATTCTGATCGTTTGAGCCGTATTGCTTCACGCAAACGTTGCATAACTTCCTTGTAGTATTCCTTATTAACCGTACGACCTGTTGGCAAGAACTCATGATGCACCACGCCATTGTAATCAAAGAAAGCAGTGAGCAAAACCTTCACATTTGATCGAACTTGGCGTGCTTTTTTCCGTCTTGGCTCTTCTGGCCGCTTCCATTGGGATGATTGGGGCTTGGTTTCAACGTCATAACCATATACCCACGTTTCATCACCAGTTATGACCCTTTATGATCGTCATTGATGTCATTCAACAACTCCTGAGCGATACTAATGCGACGTTGCTTTTGCTCAAAATTTAGCAATTTCGGAACAAACTTCGCTGCCACACGTTTCATGCCCAAAACATCCGAGAAAATTGCATGGCATGAGCCAATTGATATGCCAACATCCTCTGCAACTTCCCTAATAGTGATTCAACGATTTTCCAAAACCATTTTCTTCACTGTTTCGATGTTTTCTTCGTTTGTTGACGTGGTTGCAACTCCAGGACGCTCATCGTCATTAACATCTTCTCGGCCTTCTGTAAAGCGCTTGTACCACTTATAAACACTTTTTGAGACAAAGTAGACTCGCCGAATGCCACAGTCAACATTTTAAGTGCGTTGGAGAACTTTATTCTATTTTTAACGCAAAATTTAATACATATTCTTTGATCCATTTTTTTCAAAAGTAAAAAATCGAAGAACACACAAAAACGTGACTAACCTTTCCAGTTGTCAAAAACAAACCACTAATCCAAAATAGCTGATAATGCTAACATATAATAAACATATGTGTACCAACATAACGAAAAAAAAAATCGATAATCGAATGTACAGTCCGCGAAAATTCAAAATTCACCTTTTCTTTTGAACACTCCTCGTATATTCTAGTCATACCTACTTAAGTCTAAATTGTAAGTCACTAGCTATAACTTTTCGTTGTAAGTCACTAGTTATAAGCCATAGATGTAAGTCACTAATTATAAGTCTCAGTAGTTAATCCCTAGCTATAAGTCTTAGTTGTCAATAGTTATAAATCTTACTTGTAAACCATTAGTAATAAATTTTAGCTGTAAGGTATTAGTTATATCTCAAAGTGATATGTTATATAAATTATTTGTAAAGCGCCCTTGAGGTGATTTTCCCACGAAAACGGCGCTGTAGAAGTAATCCAATTATTATTATTACTGTAAACATACAAATCAAAAACAATGTTTTTAACAATTGTTTTGGAAGGAGGTCAAAGGGTCCCGGAATGGTCCAGAAAGCGGATGTGTGAAAGTGATAAAATCGAAAGATGTACAAATGTTGACGAATGAGAAAGAAATAAAAGAGAGATGGATGAAATACTTTGAAGAGATCTTCGAAAGCAACCCGAGTGATAGAGATTCCAGTGGCGAGTCAGGTATGAATGACGATGGGGTGAATGTTCCCAAAATTAGCATGGATGAAATTAAAAGATCAATTAAATGTTTGAAGAATGGTAAGGCTGTTGGTTTCGATAATATTGCTGCTGAATACTTTAAGGCCGTATAACCACCTAAATTCATGTTTCGGTCAAAAACGGTTGTCGCACTCGGCGGGAGATGGCGACACTACGGTTTACTCCCGTCTCGCGAGCCAACGTATCGTACAGTGTGGTTCCAATGAAATTATTGATGAATTCTAGGTTCCAGCGTTTTTACCGAATAATTTGTCATTTGGGATTTGGGAATGGAAGTGCGTAAATATGAAAAGGAAAATAACCAAATATATAGTATTATGCATCTACCGTGATTTATTTCACACAAAATTTGGAATAATATATACCTACATTCAAAATGGAAAAACAGGAAGGTACATTTTTTGTTGTTAATTTTACAAATAGCGAAACTAAGAAGAAAGTTTTTTGATTTGATAATAAATATTTATATTAAAAAACAAAACATATGATAATATATTTTTCTAATATTATTTTAAAAGAAAAATAATAATAACAATATTAACCGCCCAACCCATATGAACGTACACAATACGGCTGCTATATTATCGCCCGAACGCAACAAGCCGTATCCCGTATGTTCAGGTACAAAAAAAGCTATACCCAAAACCCACAAAACATTCGAATACGTCAAGTTTGTTCCTGCATTATCTCGTATAGTATTTCGGTTTCGGTTCGGTTAGTAGATGGGTTCGGATATTTTCGTCTTTCCCTCAAGTTACGTCAATTTATTTGTTGTTTTCCAAATAGCAAAACAAAACAAAACGGTTTTTTTGATAGCGGATATTATCATTAGATCAAAAAACATACATATTATGTAAAAAATAATTTTATTGTTTAAATTTTAAAAAATTAAAAAATTAATATTAAATGACAAGCAATTGAAGACTTCATATTTTACACTTTATTTAATTCCGCCATTTTGGATATGAATATTATAAAAATAATAAGTGTGCTCTATTGGCAGTCATATTTTGTGACACAAGTCGTATGTTTTTGGCTAATTTAATTAATATATACAGTTTTTGAATTAGTAGGAATTTTTTTTTTTCGCTTTTCTTTTGTATTTTAAATACGTATTTGTTTAGTTTTGGCATAATTTTAACTTAAGTTCATGAAAGAAATTAGGGTATTCACGATCAAACCAATTATCAATACGGATATTATAATAATGTTAACTCAATACTATTATTATTCTTAGAGTTGAAGTTTCTAAAAAGGTACATACTTTTTTACTTATGTTTAGTTATGGTTTACCATGAATAGAATACACAATTATGTACGGTGAAGCTCATCTTTGTTTTGACATATGATATTCTAACCTCAAAACTCATCAAAACTGACCGGTCATAGATTTAGAGCATTTTTGCGGGCTTTGAAAAATTGAAACTTTGAAAATTATTTTATAACTTGTGAAAGAAAAATGTCCTGGAGTTCCTTTTTGTGATTATGATTTATTTAGAATAGACGAGCTATACAGGGCTCAAGGTTTGCATCGCACGTGTGCATTTGTGCAAATAAAAATCCATCAAAATTCTGAATTCTTGTAAAAAATTAATAAACATCAACACAGACATAACCATTCTACAAGAAGAAATGAAATAAGACTTCCCTTTCGAAAGAAAACAAAATCGCAAAACTCATAACTACATAATGAAAACTCATTACTACATAATGAAAACTCATTACTACATAATGAAAACTCATTACTATATAATGAGGAATGAACTGCACATGATTTGAATGATCAAAGACTCAGAATTCAGAACTAAACGTAAAACTCATATTTTCAGACAATCATATCCATACATGGAAGAAATGCACCAGTAAATTGCTTAGCTAGCTATCCGGTTAGTGCTTACCTAAACTCACTTATAGAAAAAGTAAAAAAATTTCACACATCGGTGCACAAATGAGTCCACAGCCTGCAATACTGTAAATAACTAAAAGTGTCAAAAAAAATAAAAATGTCAATATCCGTTTAATATTTTTGCAATAGTAAAAAATCTGACTGAATACCATTGATTCGTTCGGACTACCCTATACATATAAGGTACATGCATTATTAAATATATCGCTAGTCAATGTTTTTCTACAAAATATTAATTCCAAAAATGTTTTTGATGTTGTGACTTGTGTTTTCTGGTGAAAGATTTCTCATTTCGTCTTTTTCTGTCAATTTTTAACCAAATAATTCGTAAAAAATGTTGCTAATAAGAGCGCTTCGAAAACACGTCTACCCGCTGCCACCTCTGGGCAGCTAGTGAAGATTTGACCAGTGTAAATAACTATCACGCTAGATAAAATATGCAAATGGGAGTTCGTAAATTTATTAAAAATTGCACTTCTTCAATTATTATTTTTTTATGAAATAAAACCAAGTGACCGGTAAGTTAAAATTTGACTCAAATGCACAATTTCCATATCAACAATGCCGTTGAGGGTAATTATCACTGTCTCTTTCAACTTGGCACGAAAGCTCGGTCAAATGGTAAAATGAAATTGAATAATCCATTGCTCAGCCACACAGCAAGGGAAAATGTTGGCTCTGTTTTGGTTAACTTAGACAAGCCCTCATTCAATATGTAGTTAGGCCGGTCTTGTGAATTTATAACATTAACGATTAACAATATTTGGTTACTTTGACAAGCCCTCATTGAATATGTAGTTAGACCGGTCTTGTGAATTTATAACATTAACGATTAACAATATTTGGTTACTTTGACAAGCCCTCATTGAATATGTAGTTAGGCCGGTCTTGTGAATTTATAACATTAACGATTAACAATATTTGGTTACTTTGACAAGCCCTCATTGAATATGTAGTTAGACCGGTCTTGTGAATTTATAACATTAACGATTAACAATATTTGGTTACTTTGACAAGCCCTCATTGAATATGTAGTTAGACCGGTCTTGTGAATTTATAACATTAACGATTAACAATATTTGGTTACTTTGACAAGCCCTCATTGAATATGTAGTTAGGCCGGTCTTGTGAATTTATAACATTAACGATTAACAATATTTGGTTACTTTGACAAGCCCTCATTGAATATGTAGTTAGACCGGTCTTGTGAATTTATAACATTAACGATTAACAATATTTGGTTACTTTGACAAGCCCTCATTGAATATGTAGTTAGGCCGGTCTTGTGAATTTATAACATTAACGATTAACAATATTTGGTTACTTTGACAAGCCCTCATTGAATATGTAGTTAGGCCGGTCTTGTGAATTTATAACATTAACGATTAACAATATTTATGTTACTTCTTGATGTTTCTCCTCATTGAATATGTAGTTAGGCCTTGTCTTGTGAATTTATAACATTAACGATTAACACTATTTGGTTACTTTGACAAGCCCTCATTGAATATGTAGTTAGGCCGGTCTTGTGAATTTATAACATTAACGATTAACAATATTTGGTTACTTTGACAAGCCCTCATTGAATATGTAGTTAGGCCGGTCTTGTGAATTTATAACATTAACGATTAACAATATTTGGTTACTTTGACAAGCCCTCATTGAATATGTAGTTAGGCCGGTCTTGTGAATTTATAACATTAACGATTAACAATATTTGGTTACTTTGACAAGCCCTCATTGAATATGTAGTTAGACCGGTCTTGTGAATTTATAACATTAACGATTAACAATATTTGGTTACTTTGACAAGCCCTCATTGAATATGTAGTTAGCCGGTCTTGTGAATTTATAACATTAACGATTAACAATATTTGGTTACTTTGACAAGCCCTCATTGAATATGTAGTTAGGCCGGTCTTGTGAATTTATAACATTAACGATTAACAATATTTGGTTACTTTGACAAGCCCTCATTGAATATGTAGTTAGGCCGGTCTTGTGAATTTTATAACATTAATGTAACAGACGCATATTCATTCCAAATTTGAAGATGTTAATAAGAAGAGATGAAATGATTACCCAGCCGTGATAACAAGTCTTATCACTGTGCACATGCGGAATTCGCATTGGTTTAAGCAATTCATTTGCTTTATGGTTTTGTTTTCATATTTTTATAGGTCTCTGTGCATTCCTAAAATAATATCACTGTTCACATGAGAGGTTCGCATTAATTTAATCTAGTCATTTATTTTCCATTTTTTTATGGGTTTCTAAATATTCATAAGATGATTCATCCTTGATAAAGGATCATATTACTGTGCAAGTACAAATACGCATTAATTTAATGGAGTGATTTATTTTCCATTTTTCTTTCCTGAAAATTGCCCCCATTAATAATAATTACCCCTAAACGTGGAACAGATGTTGAATATTTTTTAAATAAATAGAGAAACAACTAGTACGGAGAGTCAGTTGTCATTCAAGAGCCGAACAAGTCTTTTACTTATCTTGCCTTCGCCTTACCTGAAACCTTCCATCTGCTGCCTCGCCAAGCCTCTGAACTCTGCCTGAGGGATCCTGGGACCTACCTAGTCAGGAGTAGCCGGCCCTGCTCGGGCTCGCCAGGACCAAGATCAGGCTGAGAACAACCTCATACAGTGCTCTCACTTTAGCATTGGGTGCGAGAGACCAGAAGAATGGCACTACTATAAGGCATCCTCAGAAGATATTGAACGTATTTGGAACCAGCGCCCTATATTTACAGTTTTTGTGCACACAGGTGTCCAGAACCACATCTGTCCAGTACAATTAACGATTAACAATATTGCGGGTACTTTAATTTTAATAAAAGTATGTTCTGCGTTACAACAGCTTAGGGTGAGATTATTTGCGTTGGTTGTTTTAACATTCTTACCCTTTGGAGTAAACTTCTAATTTAACAGCTTGTCTCTTGAAGACCCTAAGGCACGGTCTAGCCGTTCTGTTGATGGGGATTGTGAACACCGCATTGTATTCTGGGCTATTGGTGTCCTTCACCAGGGCCGTCTTGTCAGATACTGGCTCCTCCTAAGGCATAAGAAATTATTGTCAATCAATCATTCATCATAGTTGCTTTAAATTATTGTCAATCAATCATTCATCATAGATGCTTTAAATTATTGTTAATCAAACATTCATCATAGTTGCTTTAAATTATTGTCAATCAATCATTCATCATAGATGCTTTAAATTATTGTCAATCAATCATTCATCATAGATGCTTTAAATTATTGTCAATCAATCATTCATCATAGATGCTTTAAATTATTGGTGGCTGAATTGCTTATTAATAATAATAATAATTGAATGATTTGTATAGGGCCGTTTTTGTGAAAAATCACCTCAAGGGCGCTGTACAAATATTAATTCCTATTCTTTATCCAATTATGTGTAAACAGATACAGAAAAACACACTTACCTGGCAGGTCACTTCAGATGAACACAGTTTTATTAGACAATTTAAGCTTAGAGATGATATGATTTTTACAGTTGCTATTTTATCCTCCTTTTCTATTGATGTTATATTTATTAGAATATTAGTGGCACAAGAAGAGTTGGTATTTGTTTGAAATATTTATAATTTTTAGGACTGGAGAATATTTATAAAATGACCATAAAAAACGAAAGAAGTTTTTAATAGATATTAACATTTAATTCTTTTTACACATTTAGTTATTTACAATGTTGCGGGATGTGGACGCATTTGTGCACCGATGTGTGAATTTTTTTTTACTTATTCTATAAGTGACTTTAGGTAAGCACTACCCGGCTAGCCTAGATAAGCAATTTACTTGTGCATTTCCTCAATTTATGGATATGATCGTCTGAAAAGATGAGTTTTAAGTTTAGTTCCTAGTTATTACCTGTGGGTATGGAAATTCATACTTGACGTAGGTGTCAATATCTTTGGGGTTGGGGACGGTGTAGCTGATGCCACGGACTACGGTCAGCTCCAAGTCGTTATCTCCAAGATCCGTGCAGCACTGGACGATGGAGAACTGCTTGTTTTCGTAGTGGAACTTCACAGAATTTGAACCTAATCTGGAAATAAGTTAAGCATTATTAATCATAGAAACTTTTCCTTCCAAATACAGTTTTGTGCGGCCAGCTACAAAAGTGTTTACATCAGCTTTCTATAAAAATATGCCATAATAAAAAAAAAAACAAGGAATGACGGCAGGCATAAACTAAACAGATCTGTGTCGGACGTCTGGGCCTCTTGGTCTATTCCAGAATAATGTATTAACATAATTAAATCCAAATGAAACACACAAACTTTGTTTAAACCATATTTATTTTATATGCCTACCGGTTTCGGAACAACCGTTCCATCCTCAGGGCAAGTGTATACACTGAACAAATGTGGTTTAAACAAAGTTTGAGTGTTTCATTTGATTAAAATGGATAACCACCAAGTGATAGCTTCATACGATACATAATTATATTGTCGGCACTAGTACGGGACTGGGACCAAGCGAAAAATTAATGTTTGATGTTCGCAACTGGCCCAGCTCCACTAGCCAAAAGACACGTCACCCTGTCATTTATTATGCAAATAATGAAACATATTGTGAAGGGGGGGGGGGGTGCCTCATCACTGCTTTTTTAAGAATGACTAAATAAAACGAAAGAGCGAGGTAACGCGGTGCGAGGGAGACAGGTGTTGTCGGATAAACTTTTGCGATGCTACCGGCACAGAAATGTGCCGATAGCGTCACGAAAACCTAACCAGAGCGCTCGGGTTAGCGCCTGGCTGGGGGTACAAATAGAGCCCAAAAACAGCTATTTATCAGTCAGCCAGCAACTCTTGCCTTCTTCTTCATGTTGACCACCGCTGACCCTGGATCCCTCCCGGACTACTGGACTCAGACCCTAGCATCAGCCATGGCCAACGCCCGCAGAGGAATTTTGAACAGAAGGGAGTTTTGTGCAAATTCAAAAGTCGTCAATTTGTCGGTATCGTTCCCCCTTTGCAAGGGAACGATAGGTTGTGTCTCCATCCCCCCCAGCCCTCTTCACAGATCGAGATCAGCTGCCCCCTACAGTTTGCCTGTGTGCCACATGTCTGAGACAAAATCTATTGACTCAACATTAATATGCTTCAAAGTCAATTAAAAATAATCAGCAGTTGTGACGGTATGGTGGACACATCCACACATATTTTAAAAACTATTATAAAGTAATCATAGAATGAAGATAAAATAAGAACCTCCTAGCCATCTTCACGACATCAATATCCTGCTTGACGGCCAGGGCCAGGTGCTGGAAGCGGTTGGCCCCCGACACGTCTCCCATAGCCTTGTGATGCTCTCCGGTGTCTAGGCACATCTTCAGCTGTTCCGCCAGTTGCTGCTCCAGGCGTCCCAACATGCCCCCTCCCTCCTCCTCCGTGCTGCAGTCCTCCGAGTTCACTATGTCGTAGCTAGCAAACACCAATACAAACATCAAATTACAAACAAATAAACAAACAAAGAAAACTTTAATGGGCGTTGGCATTGTATGACTTTATTTTGCTTGAAAATATTGTGATTTTCTTCATGGTTTGTAATCATCGTTGGATAAAATATCAAGGTAATATTTATTCACATTTTTATACAGTAAATACGCATTACATTTAATATGTAAACTATCGTTTTTCACATTTCGGTACATAACCTCAAAATATAGGTATGTTGTTCTTTGTTTGTTTGTTTTTTATTTTATTATTATTTAAGGAGTAAATACAGACGCAGAGAGTAATATCAAAACAATTTACAATATCTGGAGAACTCGCCTGCACCCTAGCTATTTCTCACTGATTAATATGATACTGATAAACAAACGTTTAAAATAATATTTAGACAAGTTAAGACGAACGCATTCGCTCGCCTTTCTTCAATTTCATAATTCCGTTTGGTATTGTGCGTCTCTGTCTAACATTATTGTCCGCGCGAGGCGGTAGGTGTGGGAAAGGAGGGTGGGGGGTTGGGGGGGGGGGGGGCTTCTGACCTATACTCTCATAGAATTTACCGGAGTTAGTGGTAGTATGATCCTGATTCTTCTACTGTCTGCACGCGTTGAAAGCGCGTGAACAAGAAATAAATATATTAATTTCGCGCGTCAAAATATTTGTATCAGCCTGATGCAAATGTACCAAAATTTGCTGCCGAAATGTATTATTTTATACAAGTAATTTATATTTAGATATGTTTTGTACTTCGCTTCATCATTGAAAACAATTATAATATAATATATTGAACTGTTTGGAATGTTCCTAGGCTTAGTTTTATAAAATGTTAGAACAGACTTCAAAATATTATGAAATATTGGCTTCACGACGAAACAACCCGACCCCAGCTATTTAACATAGACTTTAGCAGTGATGTGATGAATCGGGAGATTTCCCTAGTTCTGGGGAAAAAACGTATGAACAAGAGCAAAAAATTGGAATTTTTCAGGAGGAAAATGATTTTCTGAACCTGAAAAAAATGTTATTAGTTTATACACTGTTAGTCCTACTTTCACAAAAACAAAATATTTGAATTACTAACCTATCCACACCCAATAAACACAAACAAACACTGTTTTTGGAAAAAGTTTTTTTTTTCTTCATTTATTTGTACCCGCTTAGCCTTCGCTACAGGCAGTGGCGGCTCGTGACTTTTGAGTGAGCTAGAGTGCTAAGATTGAAAAATACGACGTTATTGAGGTAAAAATTTAAAAAAAACCTTTGTAACTTTTTTCCACTTATTTATTTTCCACCGGATGGTTTTACGCTATCACGGGCATCTTCAGACTAGTACAATTAAAACTAAATCTATGGTATATATAGCATCTATATCGGGAGTGAGTTCCGCTGCTTTCTAATATTGTTTTATTTATGACTTGAAATTTGTTTTATCGCTGACGGTACTGTTTACTATTATGTTTTTAAAAACTACTTTTGCGTTGGTTTATTACCCTCTGGAGGACGGATTACATTGTGTTTGTTTACTGAATCTATGGATTTTTAAAACATTATATAATGTCATTCGTGTCAGCTTTTATTTGAACAGATGGTTATTTTTGGTTTTGTTTTTTCCCTGTGATTTCCCTCTTTTTTGCTAAAATAAATTTTATAGCAGTTTTAGTCCTGTTGTTACATGAACAACGGCAACCAGGTACATTTTAATGGGTCTATAAAATATGTTATAATAGGGATACACTAGGGTAATATATCCGCAAAGTTTGCCTTGAATGTCTGCAACAAAATTCCAAGTTACATTTTACCCCGGTATTTTGTTATGTGTTTCCTATTTACATTCATGTGTTAGATACTATTATACCGTTTCGATAAAAAATATCGATTTTTGTTTTGTTTTTCGGGTTTTGTGTGATTTAGTTTCACCAGTTTATTCAATAATTTATAATATATGTGGGTTACCGACATGCCGACATATGCGCCCTTGAGGTGATTTTACCGACTTTGATTTCTTCACAAAAACAGCGCTATACAAATCATCCGATAATTATTATTATTATGAGTTATTTGACTAGAACCCTATGTAGGTAAGTAGTTATAAAGTTTTCACTCTATTTGCCTTTATAAATATATAGTCAAAATCCACTATAACGAATCTCAATATTACGAAAAACTTGCATTTGTTTGGTTTGCCACATATCCCATACATTGATTTTTCGCTATGTCATTAGTTTTGAGTGATTCACAAAGGTATCTAACAACCTTAGAGTAATAGAGTATATTGTTACTCTAAGCTAACAACCTATAATAAATGTTGTTCTACGTTTTAAGCTGCGTATAGACATGCGAGCCGAACCACCAACACCCCAACTGCACATTTTCGATTCGGGTGAATCCTCATTGGGAATTTTAATCTGGCAATCTTCGACATCATTTACAGAGGAACTGCAAGCAAAAAGAAAAATTCCAATTCTACTGTAAAAAAAATAATACTCAAATACTAATTGTGAAATTTCGCGCCTTAGCGTCGTGTGCGTGAGATCATCTGATATGATTTCAGTTTGTCCGTCATTTTGTTCGTCTTTATGAAATTATTGAGCGATTTCTGTTTCTGAACTTTTTTATTACACTGCGGTATTTGTTTGAATATTTTTATTATACCGACTGATTTTGTCAATGGTTTATTTTCGGAAGTGTGTTCTTGTACGTGTGTTGTGTTGCGTAGAATATTAACTTAATTATAATGTATTTTCCAAAAGTGTATGTCCTTTAAAATGGCGGACAGCCTTTCCTTATGGAAGAAGATATTTTAAAAACATTTTTAGACATTGAATCCAATGTTGAAATGAGTAAGAGGATCAAGAAGCATCAATTACTGAGGAAGTTAGTGAAAGTGACATGAGTACTCCTGAGACAAGCCAACAACCTGACTGTAGTATAAACACTTTAGATCAATATCAATGCCAAAATGCAGATTTCTTCTCTTCCTGGACAACTGGTCCATTTATTCCAATCGCTCATGAATACGACGAATTTGTGTAAGGATTGAACCCATCTACTTTATTTTTAGATACTTCACCAGGAGTTGACTTTTTTAATACTTCTTGAACAAAGAAATCATGACAAAAATAGTTGACGAAACCAACAAATATTATGTAGCTACCACTTCAAAAAACGCAAGCCTTCCCAAAAATCCAGACTTCGTAGATGGGTTGACACATCCGTAAAAGAGTTATATGTTTTTTTCGCGACTTTGCATGTGATGACTCGAAACCATCATCTCACGATCGAAGAACACTGGTCCACCGATCCTTTGTTGGTTAGTACAATTTTCCCAAAATCATGTCCAAAGTTAGTTATGAAATTTTCTTGCGAATACCACACTTCTCAAACCCTGACATAAATCCCCGGTGATAGACTTCATAAAATCAAAATTCTAGTTAAACATACCCGGCAAATATTCAAATGAACATTGATTTCTTATGAAAATTTATGCATCAATCATTGTTTTCAAAGGACGTTTAATTTTTAAACAGTTTATACCTTCCAAGCGTCATCGGTTTGGAATAAAAATGTTTGTTTTAGGCGATGTCGAGACAGGTTTTATTTTAGACTTATTTATTATAGTGAAGGGACTGACATAATATATATCTATTGTGGTGAAGGGACTGACATTATATATATTTATTGTGGTGAAGGGACTGCAAAAAATTATATTTATATATTTATTGTGGTGAAGGGACTGCAAAAAATTATATTTATATATTTATTGTGGTGAAGGGACTGGAAAAAATTATATTTATTTAATAAAAAATGAAAAAAAAACCGTAATTATTGAATGAAACACTAGTATATATTGATTAACTTGGCGGGTTTGCTATAAGCCGACGTAGCTCAATGGTAGAGCATCTGACCGGATATTAGAAGGGTGCAAGTTCGAGTCCTGCCGGCGACATTTTTTTATCTTTGCTCGGAAGGTTTTTTCAATTTGGATGAGTGTTTCAGGCTAATAATTATTGTTTATAAAAATAATTGTTACCCTCTGCGCTATGCACAAAAATCTTGTCTTTAGTTTATCAATTAATTATATTTATTTATTTATTGTTGTGAAGGGACTGACATAATTTATATTTATATACTTATTGTAGTGAAGGGACTGCAAAAATTCAGCTTTCCCCTAATTTGTTCCAGTTCGATGCGTTCATTGACTAGGACTGTTGTGAAAATGAAATTATTTTCTTACCGTTTGCTCAACATTCTATCAGTCAGATCGATGACAGCATCGGATGCATTTTTATTGGAAATTTTAACCTGGCAAGCTACGACACATTTACAATGGAACTGAAAGCAAAAATGGCATTTTAATTCTACTGTTAAAAATATATATTCAAATACAAATTTTATTTTGTAATCTTGTAAATAATTTCATATCACCTGTTCCGTGTTCCTTTTAATTTTTTGAAATTGAGAACCCGCTTCTTTCGGTACGCGCTGGGTGCCTTATTATGTGTCCACTTTCGACATAGAATAATATAAACATTTCATAATAACTAATAACGAAAGTACTAACTATACGATTGATTAAATATTCATAATATTATTAATTATCATTGTTGAGAACCCGCTTCTTTCGGTACGCGCTGGGTGCCTTATTATGTGTCCACTTTCGACATAGAATAATATAAACATTTCATAATAACTAATAACGAAAGTACTAACTAAACGATTGATTAAATATTCATAATATTATTAATTATCATTGTTGAGAACCCGCTTCTTTCGGTACGCGCTGGGTGCCTTATTATGTGTCCACTTTCGACATAGAATAATATAAACATTTCATAATAACTAATAACGAAAGTACTAACTAAACGATTGATTAAATATTCATAATATTATTAATTATCATTGTTGAAAATTATTTAAAATTATTGCTTTAAATTATTGCTTACGCATTTTAAATAAAACAAATTATTTGAGGTGTTTCAGTTATATATTATTTAAGGAGAGTATTTTTTTATTCACAATTCTGAATTGAATACTGGATACGTAATAAATTCGTCTAAAAATCATGCGCTGGCTAACCTAACGCGTCACACAGCACAGAACCTACCTACTGTGTGTTTATGTGGCGTATGTATATGTATTAGTTAGCGGCAGCTATAGAGATACGCTCCGCGTCCCCCGTCTCCCGTACCTGTTTCAGATTCCCCCCGCCCGCTGACAGAGTGCGAGAGTGACAGAAACAAAAAATAGGTGAAATTAATCTTGAATTTGTCGCTAACTAAACAATAAATTTTGACGCAAATTAAACTATTTTAACAGTTGTTATAATTTTATTGTATAATTGATCATATTCCTGAGGTACCATGAGAGACATTTTTTCGAAAACAGTATCCATTTAGTCACAAATATTTGCCAAAGTTCCTTCTAAAAATATGAATAAATTGTCATCTTTTGTGGCTTATATTTTCTAAATTAAAACAAAAATACAAAAAATACTTTTCATCCTTACTAGGTATTTACTATTCCCTTTGATTAAAAAATATCTCATTAAGTTTGGGTGGGTATTTGGCCTCTAATCGATAGGTAAGTTTTGTATGAAACAGCCCGCGCAGACGTTCCTCTTAAGGAATTCTTTAAATCGTATTTAACAATATTTCAATCCAACTATTCAAAGCATATTCCTATTGTAAACTGAAGATGACTTTGAAAATGGCCTTAAACGCCGAAACAGCTGTCACAATAATATAAACTAAATACTTAAATAACATTATTAAATTTGATTTATTTATTCATTTCTAATAAAACAATTAATGATTTTATTTAAAGTACATAAATTGAATTTCTGAAATATGGTTCTCAAGATAATGTATTGGTTTATAGTACTGTATCATTAGATGATATGAAATATTTGTGTTTTATAACAAAATGTTTGTTTTAAAATTTCGCAACGACCAACAGATGAACTTTATTATATAAAAATATATACATACTTAAAATTTTTTTTAACATATCTTCACTAAATGAAACAACAATCTTCCGAAATCAAATTGTTTTTTTTTTTGGAGAAAAGAGTGTATACCTTTAGATTCCATTAAAAAATGACTAATTTTCAGTTGTTTCTGGTTATATGAATGTTATTATTTTACTTTCTAAATATGTGTAACTTTAATTTTCTTATTCTTGCATTTCTCTAACCGTTTGCTTTTAATGGCATTTGTAAATCTACTAGTATAACAAACAGATTATAATGCATACTTTTGTTTTCGTATGAAAAATTCAATCTTTTTTTAGATAAAACGTAATATATAAGAAAGTTTCGACAAACGCCGTATTATCTCAAGTCACTAGTTATGATAGTACCCCTCCCACCAACTTTATTTCAACGACTGCCGCTGTATTCAACGATACGCCCAAGGACGACAAATACATCTTGATGAAATATAAAATCTTCTGGTCAATTTCTAATTGAACCCCCAGTTAAAATGAGGATGAACCACCACAGGTTCGAAGGCTGATCAGGTCTAAAATGCGAAGAATCTCAGGATAAGGTATAAATTAATGGATATATATATATTACCTGTCTTCCAGCTGCCGCTTGGCTTGCGGGGGGATGGGAACAGAGGAAAGGTCCACAGGTAGCCCGCCTCTCGCAGCGTCTATGAGGGGATCAAAGCCCTTGGAACACCTGAGGTACTCCTTGGCTTCTGCTAGTTCACCTGCATTAAATAGGATTGTGTAAGTATCGGGTACAGTGACCCACCAACCAAAGACCATTGAGAGACATTTCAAACAATCAACACCAATACAACTAACTTTCAATAATTACATATGTATCAGTATTGTCACATAGTTTGACCTAGAATGACGTCGGTACCAATCTTGCTCGAAATATTATCTTAGACAATAATCAAACAAACCAACCTGAACAAAATCCAATTTTTGATGAAGGTTTTCAGACCTTTTCTTCAGTAACAGACAAAGATGTGGAAAATGCTGTAATAAGTTTAAAGGGATCAGCAAGCCCTGGGTATGACAACATTACTGTGACAATATTAAAAGCCATCCGGGAGCTAATCAGCAAACCAATTGCTCATATAATAAAGTATGCGTTCGCATGGTCTGGGAGCAAGTCTAAAGAAGGGAATATTCCCGAACAACTACAAGAAAGCTATTGTCACCCCGGTTTTTAAATCTGGTGATGAAGAAAATATTTCGAACCATCGTCCCATAGCCCTCACATCAAACATAGCTAAGATTTATGAAAAAATTGTGAAGAAACAACTCAACAAAAGAGAAGGAGATAATGAGTCCACACCAATTGGGTGTCAGGGACAATCTCTCAGCACTCAGGATGCGATTGCTAAATTAACATCAACAATAATGCAAAATTTAGATAATAGAGAAAAGTGTCTTGGTATCTTCATAGACCTCCCGCAAGGCTTTCGACATCATATCACATTCCAAACTCATTGAAAAACTAAAGCAAATTGGGATAGACGGAATAGTGCTATCATGGCTCCAAAGCTATCTAAAAGAAAGATATCAATATGTCAAAATTAATAACGCGTTAAGTGAACCCAAAACCGCATCTTTCGGTATACCACAAGGTACTGTCATCGGTCCAATCCTTTTTATTATATATGTAAATAAAACCTTCAACTTCCCCATAGTTGCAGACATCATATCTTATGCAGACGACACTGTGGTGATTACAAAAGGAAAATCATGGAAGGAAACAGTGAGAATAGCAAATACAAATCTTAATATACTCAAAACATGGTTCGACCAAAATTGTCTGTCACTAAATACTAACAAAGCATACTTCATCCCATTCTCTGTAATAGAAAAAACCTTGAAAACAATATTTGTATCAAAATACATTCATCACAGTGTGCAAATAAAGAAGAATGCGACGATGCCAAATGTTTACCCATCAACGGCAAAAATACCATAAAGTATCTGGGTATTATAGTAGACAGTCAACTAAAATGGAAAGAACAAGTACAAAATACGGTAACCAGAGTAAGAAAACTTATTTACATATTTATTAGATTGAGAAACATCCTATCATCCAATATGATAAAAACAATATACTATTCCCTTGCGCAATCCATTTTACAATATGGTATAATCGGTTGGGGGGGAACCTTGAAAACTAACCTCTAACCTATTGAAAAGATACAGAGATTGATTTTGAAAGTCATCCTACGAAAACCATCGATTTTTCCAACTACACAGCTGTTTAAATCTTTTAGAGTCCTCAGTTTAAATAAAATCTTCAAAAAGAACACATTGTTACAAATTCACAAAGACCATTTCAATTCAAAAACTTCTACAAAAATAAGTAACCGACCAAGATCACGTGGCAACTTAGAAATCCCTAAATTTAAAACTAGTGCTTCTCAACTCCATTACGTCTATCAAGATATAAAAATTTTTAATGCCTGTATAAAATCAAAACAGAAAAAATTATAATTCTTTCAAATCACAAACCAAAAAATTATTAGATAAGTCCAACAGTAATAACAAGTTTTAATTTTTATAAAACTCTTAATTGTAAATAATGCATGTAAATTTAAAAAAAAAAAAATGGGCAACATATCCTCTAGAAATATTCGATCAGGTCTTTCGAAATATGAATGTTTTATGTTTATATCTTGTATGCGCCTTATTGTTGCATTTCTAGTATCATATACTTTTAGTCTTTCACAAACATTATGTATATTACATTCTTGATGTAATTTTATTTCTATTACTTTTACTTCTTCACTACTGTCGCTAGATGGCAGTGCTCCGCAACTCAAATACGGGAAATCTTTCTCTATTGAGTTGGGCATTTTTTGTAAAATAAATTTATACTTATTTGTAATTAGCTATTATATCTGTACTATTAAATATTCGATATGTATTTACATTAAATAAAAAAAATAAAAAAATGTACATATGTTTCAACAATAAGCGCGAGTATTTTTCACAACATTTTATCAAAATACAAAATATATTATCATCATTAGAACATGAAATATAACAAAGACACCTCTGTTGATTTAATTTTAAATTACCTTGGATATAAATCACAACAAAAATTTGAATTTTGATAGAATCAATTAAATTATGCTCTAATAAAATAAATATAAATAGGTGATATGATGATGTATACCCTTCTTCTTAGCTTCCAGAGCCGCCTCCTTGAACTCCCTCTGTCGCTGCAGCAGGGTGTTGAGCTGCTGCCCTGCCAGTCCCGTGCCGAAGTGGTTACCCATCTTGCGCACCGAGTTGGACCTGCCTGCGGTGGCCAGGCTGCCTGGGCGCTCTGCACCTCCTGCGCTGTCACCGGGGGCCTCTCCCGTCGGAGCCTGGAAAGGAACGTCAGTGTTGCTGATGGGTAAGTCACTTGACTGTTAGTTGGACGGTTAGTCAAAGAGTCTGTACTATAAATCAGGCTCATAGTACTTTCTTCCTGTAAAGCAATCTGTACAAAGACAGAAACAAAGCCTTGTATATTATTAACACTCGATTAAATGCCTCTGTAAAGATGTGGATGGGTGTGTTGCATTCAGAAATGTGCTTTATCCTTTTTGACGACACTTTTAATTATTACCTATTTCGTAGTTACACAGGTATTCTATTCCTATTCTTTATTGAGCTGCCAAACGGTTTATATCTTAGACAAATCTCAAGAGTGTAAACTGCTGGTTGATGACTGCTAGTAAATAATAACTTCCTGAGTAGAGTCGTATTTCACTAACAATGGAAATGTGCAATTAAATCACTAAGTCTTCTCCGATGAAAAGCTGATAATATTATAAGCAAATAAACTGGTAGTTTTCCTTAATCACCTCAGACGTGTCCGACGGTGGAGGTGCAGCCTCTGGCTCTGGGGCAGGAGGCGCGGGGGCTCCAGGGATGGGGGCGTATCCCGGTGGAGTGGGCAGCTCATCGTAGGGTATGGTTTTACCAGCGCGGTGCTGCTTCATGGCCTGCTCAAACTGCTTCACAATGCGCCCCATCCGCCGGGATTTGGATGAGTTGCCAGCCTCCTTAGCGGCTGCCTCTTGTTGCTGAAATTAGATAAGTAGAAACTCAAATGTCCCCAGTAAGGTATTCATTCTCTCGGGTCTATGCACAAACTATTTGTTTCCGTATTTAAAAAATCATATTATTATTAATGATTTCACCCACCTTATAAAGGTCCAATCTTTGTTGTAAAGCCTCTTCTACTGTGGAGGCTGTAATGAGACCTTCGGGAGCCGAATCTTCGGTAATAGCTGGGGCTTCTTCTGAAAATGTATGAAGATCATTAAATAAAATTGACGAAATGCAAGAAGAGCGACAAAATGTTACAGCTTTACATTTCTAAGCATAAACATATTGTAAGCTACATTTTATGACATTACAACATTTGTAATGATTACAAAATGTTATAAATTAAATGAATTTGTAAATGGATTATCAATAATATCTGTCTTGCTATAATACCTGTCTTACTATAATACCTGTCTTGCTATAATACCTGTCTTGCTAAAATGCCAAATGTTGTAGTCTGCCATTACCTGTAGAAGTTTGTACATGTTCTGTCTGACGGGGCGGCAGAGCGGGGGGAGGAGCGGCAGAGGGAAGATCTGCCCCGGGAGGGCCGGGCATATTGCTGAGGTCAACAGTCTGCCCGG